>JAOTOM010003731.1:0-180969 GCA_034440615.1 Ashinkailepas kermadecensis
ACTGCTGCCTGCACAAGCAGATCTATTCTTACTGCCGTTTCTACATGCCGGCCTGGTGCCACTGCCGTCTGCATGCTTTAGCCAAAGTCACTACCGTCTGCGTACTCTAACGGTGTCACTGTCGTCTGCATGCTGCGCACGGATGGTGTCATTGCCGTCTGCACGTACTCTGATGGTGTCACTATCGTCTGCATGCACTGGGATAGTGTCATTGCCGTCTGCACATGCTGGCTCGGTGCCACTGTTTACAGACACAGTAGCATGGACCTGGGACGCGCTAACGGGCTTGCGACATGTTGACGAGCCCTGACACGCTGACGGACCCTGAGACACGCTGACGGACCCTGAGACACGCTGACGGACCCTGAGACGCTGACGGACCCTGACACGCTGACGGACCCTGACACACGCTGACGGACCCTGACACACGCTGACGGACCCTGACACACGCTGACGGACACTGACACACGCTGACGGACCCTGACGACACGCTGCCGGACCCTGAGACACGCTGACGGACCCTGACACACGCTGACGGACCCTGACACACGCTGACGGACCCTGACACACGCTGACGGACCCTGAGACACGCTGACGGGCCCTGACACACGCTGACGGACCCTGACACGCTGACGGACCCTGACACACGCTGACGGACCCTGACACGCTGACGGGCCCTGACACACGCTGACGGACCTGAGACACGCTGACGGGACCCTGACACACGCTGACGGACCCTGACACACGCTGACGGCCCGACACACGCTGACTGACACGCTGACGGACCCTGAGACACGCTGACGGACCCTGACACGCTGACGGACCTGACACACGCTGACGGACCCTGACACACGCTGACGGACCCTCTACGCTGACGGACCCTGACACGCTGACGGACCCTGACACACGCTGACGGACCCTGACACACGCTGACGGACCCTGACACACGCTGACGGACCCTGACACACGCTGACGGACCCTGAGACACGCTGACGGACCCTGAGACACGCTGACGGACCCTGAGACACGCTGACGGACCCTGAGACACGCTGACGGACCCTGACACACGCTGACGGACCCTGACACACGCTGACGGACTCTGAGACACGCTGACGGACCCTGGCACACGCTGACGGACCCTGACACACGCTGACGGACCCTGACACACGCTGACACACGCTGACACACGCTGACGGACCCTGACACGCTGACGGACCCTGAGACACGCTGACGGACCCTGAGACACGCTGACGGACGCTGACACACGCTGACGGACCCTGACACACGCTGACGGACCCTGAGATACGCTGACGGTCCCTGAGACACGCTGACGGACCCTGAGACACGCTGACGGACCCTGACACACGCTGACGGACCCTGAGACACGCTGACGGACCCTGAGACACGCTGACGGACCCTGAGACACGCTGACGGACGCTGACACACGCTGACGGACCCTGACACACGCTGACAGACCCTGAGATACGCTGACGGACTCTGACACACGCTGACGGACCCTGAGACACGCTGACGGACCCTGAGACACGCTGACGGACCCTGACACACGCTGACGGACCCTGACACACGCTGACGGACCCTGAGACACGCTGACGGACCCTGCACACGCTGACGGACTCTGAGACACGCTGACGGACCCTGACACACGCTGACGGACCCTGACACACGCTGACGGACCCTGACATACGCTGACGGACCCTGACACACGCTGACGGACCCTGACACACGCTGACGGACCCTGAGACACGCTGACGGACCCCTGAGACACGCTGACGGACCCTGACACACGCTGACGGACCCTGACACACGCTGACGGACCCTGACACGCTGGCGGACCCTGACACACGCTGACGGACCCTGACACACGCTGACGGACCCTGACACGCTGACGGACCCTGACACACGCTGACGGACCCTGACACACGCTGACGGACCCTGAGACACGCTGACGGACCCTGACAAACGCTGACGGACCCTGAGACACGCTGACGGACCCTGACACGCTGACGGACTCTGAGACACGCTGACGGACTCTGAGACACGCTGACGGACCCTGACACACGCTGACGGACCCTGACACGCTGACGGACCCTGGCACACGCTGACGGACCCTGGCACACGCTGACGGACCCTGACACACGATGACGGACCCTGACACACGCTGACGGACCCTGAGACACGCTGACGGACCCTGAGACACGCTGACGGACCCTGAGACACGCTGACGGACTCTGAGATACGCTGACGGACCCTGACACACGCTGACGGACCCTGACACACGCTGACGGACCCTGACACACGCTGACGGACCCTGACACACGCTGACGGACCCTGCACACGCTGACGGACTCTGAGACACGCTGACGGACCCTGAGACACGCTGACGGACCCTGAGACACGCTGACGGACTCTGACACGCTGACGGACCCTGACACGCTGACGGACCCTGAGACACTGACGGACCCTGGCATAGGCTGACGGACCCTGAGACACGCTGACGGACCCTGACACACGCTGACGGACCCTGAGACACGCTGACGGACCCTGAGATACGCTGACGGACTCTGAGATACGCTGACGGACCCTGGCACACGCTGACGGACCCTGAGATACGCTGACGGACCCTGGCACACGCTGACGGACCCTGACGCATGCTGACGGACCCTGACACACGCTGACGGACCCTGAGACACGCTGACGGACCCTGAGACACTGACGGACCCTGGCATAGGCTGACGGACCCTGACGCATGCTGACGGACCCTGAGATACGCTGACGGACCCTGAGACACGCTGACGGACCCTGGTATACGTTGACGGGCCCTGAATCGTGCTGACGGAACCTGGGATACTTTGACGGACCCTGAGTCATGCCGACGGACACTGGGATGAGTTGACGGGCCCTGACACACGCTGATGAATCCAGCCGCCTGGTTTGGTGGGAGGAAACCCGTCTTTAAATGGCCAGATAGCTTCAAGTGCGAATTATTGCTGAATTGTGGAAGACACAGTCAAAGTGGAGCAGTTCGGAACACAACAGTGCTGACTGCTGACGCCCGGCTTGATGCAGCCGACGTCATCGCAAGACCCATTCGCCGGGCTGGTATAAAACAACAGTGGGAAGTGCAGCAGTAATTTATTGCATCGCCTATATCACCTACTTGAAAGCTTCACCATTCGGTACGCCTTGCAGTAGGTGCTGAGATAAATGATCGCTGCAACTACAGAAAGTAGATGTTTTTAGATGCTATGTTCACCTAGTTATGTTAATGTCTTGCAAACGCAACTGGTGCTCATGCCCGGCACAGCGTATCGAATGGTGCAGCTTTAAACTGTGACGTTGACTTTGAACTGTGACGGTGCGGTAGGCGCTGAGAGTAATGCTCCCTGCACTTTTCGCTCCCCGGTATGCCGTCAAACTCGCCGGCGGTAAGCGAATGAAGGCACTACAACTGGGAAGGGACCTGATGAGCGGCCTGTCGGTAGTCGTTGGTCATGTGGTGACAAAAACGGCGCGTCCTTACAATGGATAAGAGCGGCCGCATAACGAGGCTCCTGTCGGAGACTGACGTGACCCTCCAATGGGGTACAAGTTAGTGACGCGATCGTCCGACGAAGAATAGGCAGCAGCCCCATTCTTAAACAGAATAAGGACGGCGGCTCGATTCTACGACGGAACGATGACATCAGCACGATTCTACGACGGAACGATGACGTCAGCACATTTCTACGACAATGCGGGCGGCGACACCACCCTGCAACGCGACGTAGTCAACAGCGCGATTCTACAACTGTAAAGGTAATCGCGCCAGTCATCAGAGGCATAGGCAGCGCTATGTTCCTAGGCATAGGCATAGGCGGCGGTGCATTCCTCTGACAGGCAGGTATACGGGTATACCATCAAAAGCCATATATTCCTCCGAAGGTAACCGTGTTAGTTATCAGCGGAACAAGCAGCGGTACAGGCAGTCGCACGAGTACTCATCGGTATAGGCAGCCGTGCGAATATTCAACGATATAGGCAGCCATACGAGTATTCATCGGTATAGGCAACCGTGCGAATATTCAGCGGTGTATGCAGCCGTGCGAATATTCAGCGGTATAGGCAGCCGTGCAAGCATTCAGCGGCAAGGCAGCCGTGCAAATATTTATCGGTATAGGGAGCGGTGCAAATATTCAACGGAATGGACAGCCGTATACAAATTTAGCGGTATAGGCAGCCGTGCGAAAATTCAGCGATATAGGCAGCCGTGGCAGTATAGGTAGCGACTCCCAAGGCTTCCCATTGGAAGCCGTGGGAGTATTCAGCGGAATAGGTAGCCGTGCGAGTATTCAGCGGTATAGAGAGCCGTGAGGGTATTCTGTGGACTAGGCAGCCGTGCGATTTATCAGACTTGATATGCAACGGCATAGGCGACAGTGTGAGCATTTTTAGAAAATGCATTTGGTCTGAATGAATCCTGTGGTGGCTTTATGAGCCAGGGTCCTATGCTAATCAGAGCTTGTTGAGTGTACCCTGGCCGCACAGCCCAATGTGCAAATTACAGTGCAACTGTGAGATTTTTACTGAGAGTTTAGCGTGCCGTCAATGCGCCCACACGCCGATCTCGTTGCCCGGCCCCCGACTGTATCGGGTCAGTCGTGCCGTCAGTGCGCCCACACGACGATCTCGTTGCCCGGCCCCCGACTGTATCGCGTCAGTCGCCAGCTGACCCTCTCAGCCCGCAGCTATGCGAGCGCGTGAAGCGATTAATTTCCTGCCTTTCCAGGCCAGGAAGACCAATGCGGGCCGGTACTCTAACCAACTGAGCTACTCAAGTAGCATAAACAGCGGTATGGACTGTGGCACAGTCGCTGGGGTATTCAGCACTATAGGCAACGACATAGGAATCCTCGCGAGTATTCATCAGGGTAGGCAGCGGAATATGGGCAGTGGTATGTGCAGTCGTGTTAGTATTCGCCAGCATAGGCGGCGGCATTGGCAGCCGCTTATCTTTGGCCACACGCTCCCCCCCAGTCTTCTGACCCGAGCGGCATAGACAACCGCGCATCCTTGGCCAGAGGCCCTCCGCCTCCCGACCCGAGAGGCATAGGCAGTCGCGCATCCTTGACTACCCCCCCGCCTCCCGACCCGAGCTGTCTCCCGACCCGAGAGGCATAGGCAGTCGCGCATCCTTGACTACCCCCCCGCCTCCCGACCCGAGCTGTCTCCCGACCCGGGTGCACGCAGCGTGCGGTCGTTTCTCAGCGCGGCATCATTACTCTCCGGCGGTGTCGTCGAAAATCACAGCCGGTGTGCCGCCCGCACACTGTCGACATACCGAACCAAACACGAGGCACGAACTCCAACCTCTCGACCAACTGCGCCTGGCCCCGCGACGCGCCGAGCTCCGCCGAGCTCCGCCGAGCTCCGCCGAGCTCCGCCGAGCTCCGCCGAGCTCCGCCGAGCTCCGCCGAGCTCCGCCGAGCTCCGCCGAGCTCCGCCGAGCTCCGCCGAGCTCCGCCCAGCTCCGCCCAGCTCCGCCGAGCTCCGCCGAGCTCCGCCCAGCTCCGCCGAGCTCCGCGCCGACCTCGAACGGACACGGCCGGGTCCCGCTTCTGCCTGCCTAATCACCGGCCGGGTCCCGCTTCTGTCCGCCTGCCTAATCACCGGCCGGGCGCCGCTTCTGTCTGCCTGCCTAATCACCGGCCGGGCGCCGCTTCTGTCTGTCTAATCACCGGCCGGGCTCCGTTTCTGTCTGCCTGCCTAATCACCGACCGGGCGCCGCTTCTGTCCGCCTGCCTAATCACCGGCCGGGCGCCGCTTCTGTCTGCCTGCCTAATCACCGGCCGGGCGCCGCTTCTGTCTGTCTAATCACCGGCCGGGCTCCGTTTCTGTCTGCCTGCCTAATCACCGACCGGGCGCCGCTTCTGTCTGCCTGCCTAATCACCGGCCGGGCGCCGCTTCTGTCTGTCTAATCACCGGCCGGGCTCCGCTTCTGTCTGCCTGCCTAATCACCGGCCGGGCGCCGCTTCTGTCTGCCTGCCTAATCACCGGCCGGGCGCCGCTTCTGTCTGCCTGCCTAATCACCGGCCGGGCGCCGCTTCTGTCTGCCTGCCTAATCACCGGCCGGGCGCCGCTTCTGTCTGCCTGCCTAATCACCGACCGGCAATGGGCCATGAAGCCGGCGCAGTGTAATTAAGAAAGTCTTGATAGCGACGCGATGACATAAAGTCGCGGGAGATAAGGTCGTCCGAATCGTGATCGACGCCCGTCCCGCGTCATCGCGCTCCCATAAAGCAGTCTGGTCGCTGTTTCGCACGGCTCGCGACCGGACAGTCGGCGAATACGGCGCGGCATGAGAAGTGGCCGGCAATCCGCCCACTGGCCGAGCGTTGGCCGGCTGACGAGGTTATGGAATGCGCTATATAAACCGTCTGCAGTAGAACACTGCCATTTTACTGCTGAACAGCGAGGTGAGGAAAAAGAAACCACAATAAACGCAGCCCCGAGCCTAGTTTTCCCCGCAGTGTGCAAGTTCCAGACCAGTACGGGGTCTCTTCCTCGTATGTCGCCGAACTCTTCCTCGTACGTCGCCGAACACACGCGCTGGGAACAAAAAGAAACACGTTTTATTTCCGACAGGAAAATCAACCGGGAAGATACGATGCACATGGCAGGCGGAACAAAAATGTCCTTGAGAACGTCGTCACGAAACCACAGATATAGAGGATATCTCTTCACGAATGTGACCACGTGATCACCGGATGAGCACTGGACCCATGGCCACGTGGCCACCTGGTACGGCCGACAATGTGGTCACGTGTTCACCAGTGGGATTAACAATGGGTGTCATCGGGGCCTGTTCTGTTTACCTAAATAAAAATACACAGGAGGCTAGTGGAGTTGACTCGTTTCTTAGAAAAAAGGGGATTATAATGGATGACATACATCAGGCCATCAATCCTTCCGAACACGTCCACAACCCCATCATTTACTTCAGTTGCCGGCACCCTCCCCCCCCCCTCCCCCCAACCTCTGGCAACGATGTGTTCTGATGGGCTGAAATGAGAGTGAAAGCATGCTAGCAATTAACTTCTGATGGTCTTGAGCTATGTATCACGCTTCCTATGATATTCAGTTGGTTATATCTTGCGTGCTGAGCTGTCTCCTTCTCGCTCGTTTCTTCTATCTGTCTACACCTCCATCTCCATCCCCCTCCTCCTCACCCTTTCCCTTTCCCTCTCCCTCCCTCTCTCCCTCTCACTCTCCCTCTCCCTCGCTACCTCTCTCTCTCTCTCTCTCTCTCGGTATGGATACCTAGTTATATATATATATATATATATATATATATATATATATATATATATATTTTATATGTAGATAAATATATACCTTTTATATATCTCTATCTCTCTCTTTCTCTCGCTCTCTCTCTCTCTCTCTCTCTCTCTCTCTCTCTCTCTCTCTCTCTGTCTCCTCTCTCTCTCTCTCTCTCTCTCTCTCTCTCTCTCTCTCTCTCTCTCTCTCTCTCTCTCTCTCTCTCTCTCTCTCTCTCTCTCTCTCTCTCTCTCTCTCTTTTCTCTCTCTCTCTCTCTCTCTTCTTCTCTCTCTCTCTTCTCTTTTCTTTCTTTTTTTTTTTTTTTTTTTTTTTTCTTTTCTTTCTCTCTTCTCTCTCTCTCTCTCCCTCTCTCTCTCTCTCTCTCTCTCTCTCTCTCTCTCTCTATCTATATATATATATCTCTCTCTCTCTCTATCTATATATATATCTCTTTCTCTTTCTCTCTCTCCATCTACCTGTGAGACGAATTAGTGATGTTGGAAACTCCACATGCACATTGCATTTCCACTAACAGTTCTTCCCAGTGTCGAACGCCCCTTGGATTTTGTTGTTAGAAAGCTGTGCACGACTGGGGCAGTCTCTTTGTGAAGGTTTGTATTCCTATCTGACCTGCATGTTCTGCACCGTGTTCATAATTGACATCTTGATTCGGAGATCTTGGGAACGGAAACGATTCGATGGAGTACTTCGCATTACGCTGCTAATGTACGCTTTCGATAGTATTTAACCGTCTTTGTATGTGGGTTCGCCTTGTGTTCTCATACTCAATATGCACTCTCCATATGATGACCGTTCCTGCTGTGAGATGCAAATGTTCGGGAACATTATTTATGCGCCATGTGCATTGGTGTAATGTTATTTTAATATGCATCATGACTAGCGCTGTTTACAACAGTACTAATACTGTTTGCAAACAGTACTGCAAGTAGTACTGTTTGCAGTTATGAATATTGCGTGGGCAAAAGCACGTTTCTGAGATCGATTTGACCAACTTCAGATATACTTTGCATAGACTTTGTCAAGAGTTCAGACGTTCGGTTATTTCATCATAGTTTGCAGAAGGTATCGAGCGCCGCATTTGAATGCATGCTGCCTATATATGGATGCTAATATTGATGGTCTGGTATAATGAGGCAGACACCCGGTGACAGAAGCTGATATATGTATTCATGTGGCATTAGCTGGAATTCACCGGCAAAGGCACTACAAGAATTATTCTGAGTCCACCATGAAAACCACGGAATCAATTTCAGTAATGAAAACCGGCTCGGAGAAATCAAAGGATATGCTCTGACTGAGCTGAATTGATGTATTAATTATCTGTCATGATGAAAATGAATAAATCCAGTAGTCCATCAGAACAATGCCTAATGCATGAGAGCCGGCATAACCGTCGATGGGCCGGCCTGCAAATCCACCTTCGCCGGGTCGGGCGAGGGGGTGCTCTTAACAGCCGTCTCCAGTAACCTCTAATGCACGTAGGTTAGGATAAAATGCAAGATATTGTTTTTTTCATTAACTCTGGTCATGGGGACGACCCAACACATGCCCTGCATTTGCACTTTGGCCGATAATGAGGTTACGAAAGGTTATATTAGCTCAATATATAAGGTCGGGTCAAAATCAGGCTAGAAATTCGGCGTCGGAATCATGCACGTTATAGAAACAGGGAAAATTGCAGTGGCAAGCCATCATAGCCCATGTCACATATCACGGCGTGTTTCTTCTTTTTCAGCCATCTAGAGATCCTTAAACGTTATACTAGATCAACCGAGTGGTATGATCTGTATCTAGGGGAACGACATTGAAAATATGACTATTTATGTATCGGATACTCTCAACAAACCAGTCAAGCAAAATGTGAACATCTATTTCATATCCGAAGATCCAAAGGTCAGCACAAATCACACCGCATGGTGAGGTCAAGTAAGTTTAAGCTTGAATGGCTCCCGGTACATCACTATTGAATATTCAAATTTCGCTACCCAGAAGACCTGATATGATATTGAAACATCTTTGTCAACGGTCCACTTGTGACCTCGTGACCTGACCGTATGTCACGCTGGGGCCATATATGGATTGATCGGACGATCACTTCAGTATTCGTCTAAGCGTATCTCGTTTGGAAATTAAGTCCATGTAAAGGTCAAGTCAGGTCAAATAAGGTCAGATCACATGAGGTGAGGTCATCTCAGGTCATTGGTTGGCACTTCGCGTCATGTCATGTCGTATGTACCACTTAGACGGCGTGTTGAAACCGATTTCAGATATGACTTCACGAGGGAGCGCAACATTCTTTAGAAAATGACATTGTGTGGATTATATGTTTGATCTGAATTGATGTTATTCACCTTTGAAACATGTTTTCAACCAGCATGCTACTACATGCTCTAAATCAGTTTTGACGTACAAAATTACTCCAAATTTCCCGCTCAATGTGTGAAAAGCGTGGAAATAACCTAACCTTAGATCAATAACCTTCACCTCACATATAAATTATAGATAGCAAGTTGTTCGTCTTGACGAAAGAATATCATGATCTGAGTTTGGTGTTGATTTGTTGCACCTACTCCGAATGGGGGCATTTTGACGATTTTGAAACGTTATCCTTTGCGACTCGTCCTGGGTTGATGACCTTTGAAGATCTTTATCCGAAATTTACACGAGATGTGCAAAGCAGATGTGTCAAGAACACATGCAAAACAGATGAACCCTTCGGCACGGCGAGGGGTGATACCTGTCACGTATCCGCAGCGAAATGTGAGGACGGGGGTGTTTGCCATCATCTTTAGAATGCCATAGCGGTCATCTGTGTGATACGTGCCTGAGTCAGAATTGAAGTCTTCCCGCAGGTATGTACCTGGAGCAGAATGTGTTTTTTTAATTCAAGTATGGCAAGTAATTTGATAGCAGAAGCAGCCAGCAAATTTACGTATTTGTATTTGTACGTGTAATTTGTATAATATATATATATATATATATATATATATATATATATATATATATATATATCAATAATTATCGGGTCCTTCGGAAATAAAGTGACCGAAACCCGATATATTTCAGAAGTGTGGGCGGCCCTAAGTAGGTAGTGGATGCTTTTCAGATGTCCCCCGGACTAAATCTTGGCTACGCCATTCAATTAGAGTGCAGTAGAAGATGACGTAACACAGATACAACTCTGTATAGAGATAGGAGACGGCGAACAATTTTACGCTGTTCCACAAAGGCCTGAGCCATAACGCATGTGCTGCAAATGTGGTGCATAAAATGCCTCTGTGGGTAACCTCTGTCTCCGAAGAAAGGTCACGGCCGAAATATTTCAACCCATTTTGTGATTGTATTTTCAATTAATATAAGCATTTGATTACTTTCCATAATCATCTTAGATTAGTGGTGTTCTAATTCCGTTCCTCTTTCGTTGACAAGCTGGCATTTCATTCGCGTCTCAAGCAGTCGGAGCAAACTAAAGAAAGTGCAACGATACATAAGTGTGTCATGTGCTTGCTCTACATATTCCATTCATTCCCGGATGAGACCGGGCGTGCATTGGTCAAATGCAAATATCAGATCGCACGAGCGTAAGGCTTTGTGAGCTGGAATCTGTGGCGCGTTCAGACGCTGTTCTCACCGGTCGTGTTGGAGGCGTATCCGTTGTTTGGGCGTCCCCTCGTCGTCGATACATCACTCATGCTGTTCGCCTGGCCGAAGTTGCTATCGAGAACATAGCACATTCGTCATAGCCGGCACCGCGATTGATCGGCATTTCGACAAGGTTAGATGCCCTATAAAGCATACAAATTGAATGTATCAGAGCCGGAGAGCGCGCGTGAAGTATGGGCGACATAAGTCAGGTCCGGACGTCTATCCAATATCGGAAAACTTTATACTCCGCCGGTTTGATGAATTCGCCATTATTGGTAACTGGTTGCTGGTTATAGCGTTAGCCCGCTGGCGAGGCCACGACGTATTCGTGTCTGTGGTAAAGTGTGTGTGGGTACCGTTGAATCTGTTAGCACCCACCCATGACGTGTAGATGTCAGCATGCCACTTAGGTTGGGATGTCAACACCGAACACCCCCAAGGAAGGAAATATTATCAGAGTGTGGTGTACACCCCTGGTTTAGTTTAAATTTCCCAAGAAAAAAATCCCTTGGGGGGGAAGAGGGGAAACTGTGTGTGTGTGTGTGTGTGTGTGTGTGTGTGTGTGCACTTGTGAGCCGTGACTACCGAGGACAAAATGAGTTTACACAACGGAATACCGAGGTCCGGTGGTGTATACCGAGGCCCGATCGCTGGACCTCGGTATTTTGACCAATCAGAACTCACATTTAGACGTTTCTCAGTCAGCTGACGAAGTTTTATGATGGACCTCAATTGTCATGAAAACATAATATTTTTGGTGTGTGTGTGTGAATTTGTGTGAACTCGAAATCGGTCATACGTGTGTAAGTTTTCGTTCTGGTGGAAATAGTGGTGACAGGATTCTTGCTGCTAACATCGAAGTTCATTAATATAACTCTAAATTAGTTCAGGGTTGTATTATTCCGAATTGATCTTAAGTCCAAATTGATCAGTAAATATCAAAACTTCGAACTTATGCTTAATGATTTAAACTTTAATGGTTTAAAAAGTGGGTGTTTCCAAAATAAAACTTACGATTGATATCGCCATCACTTTTTTGTTCGGCCATCACTGAAGTAGCTTACGCGTCAGGTAATGTTAGTAGCATGCTGATTTGACGGTGAATCCAGGGCACTGAGTTCGAAATGAAAATAATTGCGCGTAATTGCTTTTTATGTACCTATATCTGTTAAAATGTCCTTGTGTTCATGGCAGTAAAGTACGGCAATAGCATGTAATAACATAAAATGGAAGTAGGGATAGGAAGTGTGTGGGGTACCTACCTACATTTGGACATTTCAGGTGGGTAATTTGGCAATATAGCTGATGCTATCGTTGGTGATAGGTACTAGATATGTCAAAATTGGAATATTTTTATCTATTCTCTCGACTTTTATTCTTCCAACTTGTTCTTTTGGCTTGCATTCTTTCAACTTGTGTTCTTTTCACTTGTATTTTTTTACTTCTATTCTTTTGACTTATTCTTTTGAAGTATTCTTTTCATTTCTTCTTTTGACTGATGCTTTTGACTTATGCTTTTCACTTATACATTTTACTAATTCTTTTGACTGATGCTTTTCATATTTGTTTTACTTTTGCCCTTTTAACTTTTATCCTTTTCACTCTTTTCGACTTTGATTCTTTTCGACTGTTCTTCTTTTCAACTTTTATTCTTCTCAATTTTTATTTTCCTTGACTTTTATTCTTTTTGGCTTTTATTCTTTTTGGGTTTTATTCTTTTTGGGTTTTATTCTTTTTGGCTTTCATTCTTGTCTGCTTTTATTCTTGTTGGCTTTTATTCTTGTTGGCTTTTATTCTTTGTGGCTTTTATTCTTTGCAGCTTTATTCTTTGCAGCTTTTATTCTTTGCGGCTTTTATTCTTTGCGGCTTTTATTCTTTGCGGCTTTTATTCTTTGCGGCTTTTATTCTTTGCGGCTTTTATTCTTTGCGGCTTTTATTCTTTGCGGCTTTTATTCTTTGCGGCTTTTATTCTTTGCGGCTTTTATTCTTTGCGGCTTTTATTCTTTGCGGCTTTTATTCTTTGCGGCTTTTATTCTTTGCGGCTTTTATTCTTTGCGGCTTTTATTCTTTGCGGCTTTTATTCTTTGCGGCTTTTATTCTTTGGGCTTTTATTTCTTTTATTCTTTGGCTTTTATTCTTTGCGGCTTTTATTCTTTGCGGCTTTTATTTTTTTGCGGCTTTTATTCTTTGCGGCTGGCTTTTATTCTTTGCGGCTTTTATTCTTTTTGCGGCTTTTATTCTTTGCGGCTTTTATTCTTTGGTGCTTTTATTCTTTTCGTTTTTATTCTTTGCGACTTTTATTCTATGCTGCTTTTATTCCTTGCAGCTTTTATTCTTTGCGGCTTTTATTCTTTGCGGCTTTTATTCTTTGCGGCTTTTATTCTTTGCGGCTTTTATTCTTTGCGGCTTTTATTCTTTGCGGCTTTTATTCTTTGTCGCTTTTATTCTTTGCGACTTTTATTCTTTGCTGCTTTTATTCTTTGCAGCTTTTATTCTTTGCAGCTTTTATTCTTTGCAGCTTTTATTCTTTGCAGCTTTTATTCTTTGTCGCTTTTATTCCTTGTGGCTTTTATTCTTTGTGGCTTTTATTCCTTGCAGCTTTTATTCCTTGTGGCTTTTATTCCTTGAAGCTTTCATTCTTTGCAGATTTTATTCTTTGTGCCTTTTATTGTTTTCAACTTGTATTCTTTCCAACTTTCATACTTTTCACCTTCTTTCTTTTTTACTTTTATTCTTTTCAAATTTTAATCTTTCTAATTTTATTCTTTTCAATTTTCTTCATATTTTTACTTTTACTCATTTCATCTTTTAACCTTTCCAACTTGCATCCTTTTCGACTTTATTATTTAAAAAAAAATTATTCTTGAATTTTATTCTGTCCACCTTCTATACATTTCAAGTTTTACACCTAGGGCCCTTCTCTTTACCCTTTTTGTGAATAGCATTGCGATAGGGCTTATGCATAGGGTGTTCAGATTTGATGATGACATGAAGTTGGTGGGGATGGCTAACAGTAGTGATCAATAGAGTAATATTCAACATGGAGTTTGAAAATTATTGGTAGGGCACTCAAACCACATGTGTTACGTGGTATCGAGTGAATAGGGTTGGATAGGTAAGATAGATAGGGTGGGTTGGATGATGGTGGATGGATTCTTTGGAATTAAGGAAGCGATGTTAGTTGGGGTGATGAGTGCCTTTTGCCAGGGTTATGGTAACTTCCCTTTATAGGGCTAAACTTGATGGGCCATTGTGGCTCTTATTAAGTCTAAACACTTTATGACTTTATGACTTTAACTATTCTGTTAACTTTTATTCTTTTCAAATTTTGTTCTGTTCTACTTATATTCTTTCATCTTTTGACTTTCAACTTGCATTCTTTCAATTTCAATTATTTTATGTGTATTCTTCTAAGTGGTTACTTCAATTTTTTTCTCAATTTTTATTCTTTCAACTTCCATTTTTTTCGACCTATTATTTTGACCTATTCTTTCAATGTGTATTCCTTTGACTTTTTATTCGTTCCATTTTGTATCTCTGGACTTTTATTCTTTTGACTTTTAGATTTCCATTTCTATTTTTCTACTTTTGCCTTTTTGATGGTTTGCCCTATAATTTTTATTTTAGTCTGTTTGCTTCCTTCCATTTGACTTCCCATTGACTTTATCAGTTGGATTCTTTGACTCGATCAATTTGATTGTGTGTATTGAACTTCAATGCTTTGAACTTATATTCATTCAACTTTACTTCTTCTAATGTATTCTTTTAATTTTCGTCCTTGGGACTTCTTCCCTTTCATTGTATCCCACTTCACGTTTATCCCGTTGGTTTTTCAATCTTTGACTTTTTGTTTATTCAATCTTTGACTTTGTTCTTTCAGCTTTTTATCTGTTTGACTCATATCATTTACAGCCTTTTATCCATTCAACTTTCATGTATTTTTGCTAATCTCCATTGGAGTGCACCTTTAAACTTTTTGTCGGGGTAATGTTATCTGCACCAAATTCTCAATCAGTGTGAAAATGAATTTAGTCCAGTTGATATTGACATGCCCTCGGTCGCTGTCTTCAGGTCTTCGAGGCTTTGAAGAATCAGACATCTGTCCCAAATTTTTCCTAATGTTTGAAAACAAATACATACAGATATTTAACTTACAATGTTTTTTTTTGTTTCTCGTTGAGGGTAGCTCTCCATGGTTATCACGCCCCATGGCGGCGCATATGCCCCCTCATAAAATCAGGACCACATCAACCCTGTTAGTCTGTAACATGCGAACACCCCTTCCACCAATCAGTGACCGTGTACATTGCTTTCCCATCGCTAGTGGGAATGGAGTCTGTTGACTTGGAAAGTAGCCTTGAGAATTGCTAATGCGGGGTGTCCAAATTCGCCAGCTAGTCATCAAGATGTACATAAAATAATTTATATGTGTAGAATGTGTGATATGCAATAGAAATGGAACCGCATTCAGCTGATTTCTTACCTCGAAATAGGCCCAGCATCCGATATTGACGACTACAGTGCTAAGGACTTGGGTGATATATCAATATGAAATAGTTTTTTTTTACATCCTAGCCTCGACGCCTAAAATCGCGGACTTCGATACACTGTATTAGTGTATGCAGCCCAGTGTTTCAAACCCGCATTGAGCATTGGTATCAGAGTGGAAAATTATTCTTGGAAAGATTGTCTCACAGAAGAAAATCGGAAGAAGTAAACGTTTAGTACAGTATCCTACAATTAATTATGACTTGTTCGTCATCAAAAACAATGGCTATAACTAACCAGACGGACAGACATGTATTAAGGCCATCCACAATTAACTCGTGGCTATTACAGCCTCACGTCATACAAATATAAGAGGTCGGCAAAATTATCATATATTCAGATATTGTCTGCAAGCAGTCATACAAGCAGACACATAAAATGGGCGCTAAGTGCCTCCATAGTCCGGGTTCCTACGCAGGTGACGCTTTAGGTGCGGTCCAAACAGGGGGGATAGGTAGCCGCGTCAGATCGGGCTGCAAGGCATTGTATTGTCTAGCCGCGCGACTACAAAAACGTCGCTTGCCCATGTCGATCTGATCATCTGGTCGACATGGCGATCTGGGCACGTGCAGATCGCTGTCTTGCCGGGTGGTCCTGTCACGTGTCTGGAGAACAAATTCACAGGCTAGTGACTGGTTCACCCAGGCGACGCACCTTGCGCAGCAAGGTCAGCGTGTGGTACTGAACGAGGTCGCGCGCGCTCAGCCAGCCCAATTTCTCCAGCAGATCCGATACATGATCAATTTTTTTTGCGGCCGAAAATTACTTTGCTGTATAGTTAATAATGTTTTGTATGCGAGACAGATTATTTTGCGTTCCATCACCGTACATCGAAATACAATACCGGATATGCGAGAGTACCAAGGCATTGACTAAAGCGGAGATGACAGCGAACGGCATGTAACTCCTCAGATGCGACCGACCACTCCGTGCGCCTAGTGATGGTGGAGACTTGGGAGTCCCAGCTGAGAGAACGGTCAAAGATTAATCCGGTATTTTTAGCTTCAGAGATGGGAGTTAGATCGTGATCGCGAAATTTTACGGTAATTTCAGGGGTGTGGCGCAAATTTTTCTGACTTCTCAGCAGCATCAGTTGAGTCTTTCCGGCATTCACTCTGAGGCCGTTTGCACGAAACCAAGAGTCAAGAGAAGCCAAAACATATTCCATCCTCGTGACGATGTTTCGAAATTCCGATATCTTACCACTAACCAAAATTTGGGTGTCGTCCGCATATTGGACTACCACTGCACCTTCAACGAACAGACTGAGGTCGTTGGCGAAGATGCAGTAGAGGAGCGGGCCGAGAGCAGATCCCTGAAAGACACCAATGCCGTTGGGAAGCGGAGTATACTTTTTGAGATTGCCCAGATTGTCAGTGAGGCTGACACTCTGGGTATGATCGCAAAGGTATGCAGAGAACCAAGAAGTGTCGATACCGTGGATGCTTAATTTAGTCAAGAGCCCTGAGTGATCAATCACATCAAAGCATTTGCTCAAATCCAGCAGGCAAAGAAGGGATAACTCACCTCGGTCATTGGCGGATAGGATATGATCGGACATGGAAGTCAGCGCGGTTTCTGTCGAGTGACGTGGACGGAAACCGTGCTGGGCTGAGGACAGGAGGTGGTTTTGGGACATGTAATTTTAGAGCTGCTGGTGAATGGCACGCTCTACAATTTTGGCAATGACAGGAACTATGGAAATAGGACGGTAGTTGGGAGGGCTGGTAGGATCGCCCGACTTAAAGATAGGATGAACGAGGGAGTGCTTCCAGGATCGAGGAACATCAGAAAAGGAAATGCTGGAGTTGACCAAATGCAGGAGTACCGTGCCGATCGCGTCAAAGACAGGCGCACCATGTGTATGCTGACCCCGTCCTCGCCGCAAGCCGACGAGCCACTCATCCCCAGGATGACGGTCCTCAGCTCTGACAGCGTCAGAGGTGGCACACAAAACGCACAGGCGCCAACATGTGGTAGACGGCATGCTAGTTCTGGCATCTGTCCCAACTCTCTCACCTCACTCGTAACACGCGGACTAATGCCAACGAAATAATTGTTCAGTTCATCGGGTGTGGGGTCGGGCACCTTACGGACGGGCTTCCCACCACTGACGGTGGATCTGATGTGCTGCCACATCGATCGACGTCCGTCCTCCTGGATGCGCCGCTTAATGTCATTGCGGGTGTACGGCGTATGGCGGACCGTACCGCTCTGTTTATGACGACATATTCTGGTGACCTGTGACCGTGTTCAGCCAACGCCACGCGACGGCGAGACATTAGATCTTTGGTGAGGTCGGTGACTGGAGGGGCGCTGGGATTGCTAATGGACACGGCTCTGACCGGGGCCTGTGCGTCAAAAATCGGTGGAAATACACTGATAAAACAGTCCCACTTCTGAGTGGCAGTCGGTGATGAAAACACATTATACCAGTCAGCATTAATAAGGTGAGCATGAAGCGCAGCTTGGTCGACCCGGTGGAGACAGCGAGACCGAACAGCTGATCGGCGCGGGCGAAAGCGAGGTACACTGATCAAGGCACGGATAGAAGTATGTGGACTAAAATGACAAAATTGGGTTACGCAACGTTTCACAAAAGCGGGACAGTTCGTAATTAATACATCCAGTATGGACCCTGCTGAGTAAGTAGAAGATGAAATACGCTGCATCAAGGATTGGTCAGACATAAAATCACACAGTATCTTTATGGAGGAGTCATGATCAGGTTTTAAAAGGCAGCAATTAAGATCACCGCAGATCAGCACCTTGGTCTGGGGATAATAAACCATGATACGCTGAAATTGATCCGTCAGGTCGTCAGAGTCACCCCTCCCTATAATACGCCTAGGAGGCCGATATGCGGTACACATAATACATTTCCGCCCACTGTCGGGCCTCACCAGTGTCCATAGCGTCTCAAGTCGACTGTTGGGGACCGCTGTGGTGGCGCGGTCCCCAACAGTAATCATTTCCCTTATAGATACTAATTCCTAATTCTTTGATGTTTTTAGCTGCTTCCTATATGGGGATAGAAGAAGGATGTGGCATTGAGGAAGAAGAAATTGATGACTTTGGGACCCAGGAATAAAAAAAAGATATTCCTGGTTAAGTGTCATTTCCCACCTAAATCTGGGAATCATGGTACAATGAAGCAGCTCCTGTCATTAGGTTTGCTAAGGGAAGGACATGCAGACAATTATTGTCTGGGTGCATTCTGTATCTAGTTTATCTAAGCCGTCCTTGCGTATTCGTACCACTGGTGCTCAGCTGGGAATGGCCCTCCCACTTTTAAGCATATCAACACTATGTGGTTGCATGATAGGAATAGACTGCAAATGGTGACCTAGGCCCTCACCTTTTGCACCTTCATAATTCACCTTTGTACAGTACAAAGTAATAACCATATATTGTTGTTGTAACTCATAGATTCATACATATCCCCTCGATTAACCTTAGTCTAACATATTCTAATATAATCCAATCGAATATATGAACTGACGATAGCATACAGTGGGGCGCTGTATGATCAGTGTAGTCGATGCACCCAAAGCCCAAATAACCGATCTATAGCACACAGTGTGTACAAAATCGTTACAAAATGTAAGCATGATAATTAAAAACTTGATGTGCTATTGGAAAAAGTTGTACACATTTTGAACACATTATACAGATTGTGCAGAAATCATATCCATTCTTGATACATGCTCAACTCCATGCATTCCTTAGCCATTCAGACTGGGTAGCCATGCCCCCGCCATAAAAAAATGAACTTGCTTGGGATCGAAATCAGCTCAATTCATAGATGTTGTTTCCTCCTAATCTTATTTTGTTAGTTTCCTTCAACCATATTAGTAGGTACCTCTCGTTTTATTGCATTGACCTAGCAGCGGGAGGACCAGTTTGGCATCGCAGAGTCACTTTCTAACATTTGGTATTAGCGCATGCATATAAAGAATGAACACGACTGGACATCCTTTTCTGCACACGCCAAGCGCTGGGTGCAAATATTATAGCACTGGCCAAAGCAACCCTAAATCAAAATAACCGACTAACCGAAAATATCAAGCACAATAATGTCTCATATCTTGCAGCTGTTACATCTACGACGTTTTCTCATGTTGATTCATTGTACCACATGTAAAAACTAACTTAGCCCAGCCTAACCTAGCCTAACTTAACTTAACCCAACATATCCCGTCAAAACATGCAGTCAAAATTGTTCAAAATGCTCTAAAAACGTTATAAATGTTGGCATGCAACTTCAAAAACCTTCAGTTGCAAAAATAAAAATAAACAAGCGTTGCAACGTTGTGTATGTAACATTATCATATTACCGACTGTTGGTGATTGGCTCGAGCATCTTTGCATTCAACAATCTACATGGTAAAGTATTGGTGTTTAGTGATGAAATTGTTGTAGCATCGTTTTAAATTACTTTGTTACCAGGCGTGTTGTGTTGCGTACTTTTGGGCCAAGTGTCCCTCAATGTGTTTTGCCCCGCAATAATTTCACCTTTTAGCATGGGACCCTATGGAGTATGCCCCCCAATCCATTTGTGCCCTCCCAATGCCTTCATGTATCGTATTTCTCCAAAATAATTTCAAGAAACCACCTACCGTATTTGGAACCATATCTTTCATACACTTATCAGGTGCCAAATTGTCCACTTGTCCTGAAATTGCAAAGCCTACTTTTGCTATGAATAGTATAGCTTTGAAACAACACGGATCTGCACTTGCAGCAATTTGGACAGGTTGTATCTTACAATTGGTTATAATTATGGAAGCATTATACACATCAGCTCAAATGTAGAGCTTTCTTTTCTTCTTAGTGCTAGCTCTACATGTAGACCTTCTTTTCTGTTCAGTTGTGGGTGCATGGAAATCCCAATAAGAAATGTGCATCCTTAGCTTCAGCTGTGTATACGTAATGTGGAATGTCCTGGACATTCCTCATCCAGAACATGATCCTACCTGGAATATTATCCAATCTTGTACTGCCAAGGCATTTAAAGAAACTATGGACCTTACTGACCACAATACTAGCTTTGGTAAGGATGCATAAATGAACATGTGCTCATAACTGTAGGCATAATGTAGCAGTGCAAACACAGTGGCAGAACCAGAATGCAGGGAAGCTTACTTTGCAACACGAAATATGCCAACCTCGTGGGGATTTTCTTTGAAGACTCATTGCCCATTGCAAACTACTACACAAACACAATGTGAGGAAGGCTGAGGGAGGGTTTATCCTGCATGCATCAGTCGGTGTGCATGCCTATGACGTCTTACCAATCAACGCCGAATCATCTCCACTCAATCAACTTTTTCATCTTCAGCGAAGAGCCGCTGGTGTGTATCCCATGAAAAACAAAACGTTTTGCCTTTCATCAGCTGCATAGAAAGCATGTCAATCATTGATTTAGGATACTACTTTCTGCAATGTCTCGACATTGTGGTTGCTAAGCAATCAACCTGGTCGATACACTCTAAAACTAAAGTAACCAACCGATGTCTCGAAATTCAGACCAGGGAGTATTTCAACCCCTACGTTGCGTTACTTGGCCTGGTATAAAATCAGCTTGGTCCAGGAAGGTGCATGAAACGATCAAATTACTTTGTATGTGCATCGGATAATAATTTGCATGGACAATTCCTATTTTGTTGTATGGCGATAGCAACTAGGGTGCCAGTTCGACATATCATCACATAATGTAGGAACCCAACAGTTGATTAAATTGAAAGGTGGAAGCTGAACTATCTGTTTCCGTAGCGAAGGCGCTTTCGCCTTGAACTAAAAAAATACGCATGCTCGGATAACTCCGTAGGATAAAATGGGGACTGTGGACGCTTTTTCTGAGCTAAATTTTACCTTTACAAATCACAGTTACGAAAAATGTGTACAGTAATTCAATTAATTTTTCTGTAGTTCCTGACGACGTAGAAAGGATTTGGCCTTACATTGTACTTGTCAATGATTTATCCTGCAGAACTTGCGAGGAAATGTGCTTCTGATGACTGGTCTGCACTATAATTAACGGATGGTAATGTCAAAACTCAGGCACGTTTACGGGTGGTAGGCATTTTTAGTATTTATTCGTATTCAGGTCTGATAATTGTGTCCAGAGGTAACCCGAAAATTAAGTAGCATTGAATTTGGAGGGGTCAGCAATTATTTGTCTCAAACTGGCCTCTGTCTGTGTATCCAAGTGGTCAGTTTGGCAGTAGCCTACCGACCTTAACATACTTCCGAACGATTTCATAAGATAAAATGTGACACGCGAATGGCACAAGATCTCCTCGAGGTCTAAGGTTCAAACCTCACCCCAGTTTATTGAACATCCGCAAAAACAATGTGATAACACAACATCGATGCATTAAGCCCATACATACGCCATACATACACAGACTAAACCCGCCGGTTGGAATCAGTAGCGTAGCTAGTATTTGTTCCAGGAGTGGAAACTAAAACATTACTCATAATGTCATGAGTATTGTTAGCTTGGGTAAAAATACAATTGCTCATCCCCATGGGCACAATTGCTTCTTTTGTATCCTCTACATTCAAAAATAGTTTCATAGAAAGATGTTCGTGATATGGGTGGGCCCGCACCGTTGCGCCTTTTAAACACCTTCATACTTCCGTGAATACCAGTAGGGAAAAATAAGTGCAAAATTTGGGGACAGGGATTAGTCCAGCAACAACCCTGACCAGCTATGCCGAACACACAGCATCCTGCATGACCGGCGCCACCCCGATGCAAGGCGACACAACTGGTACCGTTGGAATGGCCGTCATCCCAGCAATTGCTGGGCTGTCTTTTCCTGCTGGATCGACTGTGGCTGCTGGGGTAGCTGTGGCCATGCCATTGATACGGATGTGGCTGCTTAAGTGGTCGTCACCGCTGGGACTGCCGTCACCGCTGGGACGGTTGTTGTCGCTGGGCTGTGACGACAGGGGCGGCCGCCACCGTTTAGGAGGCGGTGGATGTTGGGACAGCCGTCGCTACTGAGATGGAGTTTCTTTGTCCTAAAAAAACGGTTAAGTGTCGCAGCAGGTGACGAACCCTTTCAGGATGAATGTGTATCATAGCGCGAGCGTTCAGATGATTCTCGCCTATTTTGGTCCTCCGTATTAAGTGCTTGCTATCCTTTCGGCAGACATCTTTGACATTCTGGCTCTGTTCACCCTCATGGCCCTCCCTGGCTTTTAAAGGACGTTCGCAGTCCTCGTCCTCGGCAGTATTTATGTCTCTCAGGGATATTTTAGTTCTGAAGCAGGCCCTTGGTATTCCTTGCACACATCGCCAGTTCTCCAGCACCCGCTTACCTCTCAGGGAGCATCGATCCCTCAGGTGCCCATCCCAAAGGTCAAGGGTATCCCAGTCCAGTCATTTCTGGCTCTCATGGGCCCTATTCATCCTTTAGATGTCCTCTCCATATTGCATCGGTCATTCCTAGTTCTCGACAATCATGCTTAGGTTTCAGGGACATCGAGCTCTGACACAGGCCTCACACGCACACAGACCACACACACAACAAACATCGCTAGCTCTCAGAATTCTCCTCAGCCCGTAAGTGGCTCTGTTCATTCTTCTGGGTTCCCCTCAGCCTTCAGAAGCATCACGGTGAAATCCGTTCTAGCTCTCAGGGACCCTTCCCAGCTCCGACAATATTTCGGGCTATCAAAGACATTCTAGCTCTGACATTCGCCTTCTGGATTCCTCAGAACCATTACCAGCCCTTAGGGACCCTCTTTGGCTCTCCCTGGGCCATGCTCTTCTCATAGGGACACCTTCCAAGCCTCTTGAGCATCCCAGTTCAGTCCTCACTAGCGATCAGTGACCATTTGAAATCGTCAGGGGCCATCTCCAGCTGTTAGGGGCCCTTCCTAGTCCTTGACAGTCTTTCTATCTTCAAGGGCTTTCTAGCTCTGAGGCCGGCCGTCAGATTTCCTCACAGCAACCGTTAGCGTTAGGAACTCTGTTCAGCTCTCAGGGAGTTCTGTTAGCTCCCAGGGACCCTCTCAAGTTGCTAGGGGTGCTTCCTATGGGCGCAATATGATCAAAGAAATGTCGACCCGCCCTTAACACGCGCACTGGAGGGGGGGGGGCGAAATCCGCCCACCCCTCCGGTTTTTCGTACATAACTGCAGATTTTACCGGTCGATATACGCGATTTTCTGCGTACCTGCTTAGAAATGACCGGCACGTCGTTTAAAGTAGGAAAAATGGAATGGGCCGAAAATTTTTCAAGTTAGGGGCCTCTAAATTAAAAAAAAATTCCCAGCGCCGGACCACAAAAATCGGCGCTGATGCGCTTCCCGTATATCCGCAAAAGGGAAGTGTTCTTGGCAACACTAGCGACTTGTTTGATGTATATTGATATGCTATAAAGTTTCAAGGCCATGTTAGGTCACCGAGGTCAAGTCAGGTCAAGTTTATGACAGGTTAATGGAACCAAACTTGATCAACTGGAATGTTGTCATAAATTAACTACTGTTTGTCGTTTGTACTGTTTGTCATTGCGTTTCCATACTTTATTCATGTACTTCACTCCTTTCTTCGCGAAGCCGATTGCGCCGAGCTGCCCGACGGAGCAGTCGGGCGGGCGGCCCGGTTCCGGTAACTGGAACAGGTAACTGACCTGATAAGGTGCTGCTATAAGGTGCTGCTAGGTGACCTGAGGTCAAATGTCGGGTCTAGCATCTGTATTGCATCATTCGTAATGTCCAAAACATCACTGATGCCCATTTTGGAGCATTTAAGCACAATCACAGCGATCCATAACAATGAGAAGCGAAGCCTCGCAAAACAAGAAAATTTTGACAAATGTTACCGCATTTGACCTTGAAGATAGTGACCTAAGGTCATGAAATTTGCACACAATAGAGTTCACTACCGTACCCATCCACCCTGCGAATTTCGTGCCTCCAGCTTTAATAGGAGCCGAGATCTTAGGGGGGGGGCGGAATTTTCAGAGGCCCTCCAGGGCGCGTGTTAAACCACAATAACTAACTTGGAAGTGCTTCCTAGTTATCGGCAACACTTGGTTTCAAGGACATTCTGAATCTGAGGCTGGCCCTCAGTATTCCTCAAAGCATTCGCCAGCACACATATCTTTTTTTATCAGGGACTTTGCTCAGGAGACCTTGCTCATACATTAGGGGTCCTGCTCAATCTCAGGAGAATCCCAGTCCAGTCCTCTCTGGCGTTTAGAGGTCCTCTTAATCTCTCGGGGCCCTCCTGCTCTTAGGGGGTCATCACAGACCTCAATAGCCTTGTCTAGCTCTCAACTCAGGTGAATTGCAGCTCTGAGGTTGACCCTCAGCCATCAGGGTCCATCTCAGAGCGCGATCAAGAGCATATCCAATAAAGCGGTCGCCTTGAGGGCCTCTCTGACTCGCCTGGGGATGGGTGCGGGTGCCCTTTCATCCCTTGACTACGCCACTGCTTTTTAACAACCCAGGGCCCCTTCATGGGCTTAGAGTCCCTTCACATAGCACCCGGAACCCTCCGTTTCGACAGTCTACGTGGCTCGGGAGCATCTATATCGGCCTGAGGAACGCTGTCAGCTTTGGGTCCGTATCCATCAGTGTGAGCAGAAGCCGACCCAGTGGCCCGGCATGTCCGGTCAGGGACCCCGTCCGTCGGCTCAGGGGCTCCCTTTCAGGGTGCAGCACACTCCGTACCACCAGACCCCTCTCTTTTAGCAGCTTGGACCTCAATTACTCCAGAGGCCCATGATCTGCTTCACCTCCTCTGCCGGCCCAGGCCCCCTTCATACCGGCTCGGGACACTTTCCGATGGTTCGGGGTCCTCCTGCGGCTAGGGATCCTCTCCGTCGGCTCAGGGACCCTTCTTGGCGATTCAGGGCCTCTTCTGTCAGGTCGGTGGCTCACTTGCAACAGCTTGGGCCCCCTCCATCAGTCCAGGGGCTCTTGTACGCAGTGGCGTCGCCACGAAATTCTTCCAGGGGGGGGCAATGTTGATGGGGGGCCTCCTGCTCCCCGAAAGGGGGCCTCCACTGTGTTAGGGCCTCCTATTGCTTTTTAGGCTCTTAGTATGGTTCCCGAATGGGAACATGATTTCATATTGATGTCTTGTTTGTTCTTGGCATGGTGCATCATTTACGCAAAACGCAATAGCAATATTTTTTTTTCCGCTGAGAACTGAGCCATACCAGGGTATAAATAAGCAAATGTAGATAAATACGTCAGTGCCAAAACAAGCCAATATCTTTATGCTTTATCGACGAGAAGAATCTTCCCGCTGGCCTCTAGATTGTAGCGGGCTGGTGGGGCTCATGCTGAGCATATCTTAAAGATATCTCCCATTGATCAACCCACTTCTATGTCCACCAAGTTTAACTGAATATAGCTAGGTTCATCACTACTGTTAGTCATCCCCACCAGCTTGATCTCATAAACAAGCTTAAACGATCATTTCTCAGTCCTAGGACGACGATTTCGCGAAGGTGACAACGAGAAGTGGATTTAATTGGTTTTCTGATCGTCATCTTAGGGATTTTTTTTTTATTTTTTTTATAACATTTGGTGCTGGCTGCAAGGCACTTGGCACAGAAGCTACAATAATAAATCCTCCGCGAATAAATTCACGGCAAGAACAAGCATTGAACAACAATGCATCAATGGCAATGCAACAATGTAACAATGACAATGCATAAATAGTGCAAAACCATGTGCAAATAGTGCAAATAGTCCATGATATTAGCAACGCATTCGCATTCGCATTCAGCATCCTATTCGCATACTCTTCGAATTCGTTCATTTTTTTCAGGATATGATCTTTGTCGCTTGCAAAAGTAAGACAAACAACGATTCTTCAGTAGGACGAGCGGTTCAATCTCCAGAGGTCCAGAGAGGTCACTCGGGTCAAAAACGGTGTACCGTATAAAATTCGAAGTATTTCACTTAGCCGAATGATTCCAACGCCTAGATTTCCGCTGTCCATCAAAGATGCAGCACATCGAATTACGTGAACTTCAATGTCATAGTTTGACCTCAGGTCACCGAAGTTGGTTTTACTCATGCACTATATCTATTTACGGGGTACCGAGTACAATCATGGTGACACATTGGATATACCTGATTTTTGCAGGTCATAGTCTACATAGCACGTACATAGAGCACGTCAATCAAAATGACCCATTATGGCCACTGATTCATCACCGTTCGCCAAAAAAGCCCCCAAAATACAACTATACCAAATTCTTGTGTACCCGATAATTTCCGCAAAATTTTACTTGGTACGACGAAAAAAACACCCAGACATTGGTTATAGCCCATGGATGCAGCACATTGAAGCATCTGGCCTACAATCTCATAGTTTGACCTATATTCACAAAATACTGTTTTGACCATGCATTATTGCCATCTACGGGGTACCTGATAATACCCTCCTAAATACATTCATCGGATGGACATTAGCGCCAAAAATCTCCCATCGGACAAGAAAGCAGCACAACCAAGTATGTCACTTCAAGCTCACCATTTGACCTCAGGTCAACTTAGACTTTAACATTACACCCTATGGGAATATCACGGTGTGCAGAATACAATTTTCCTGAATACATTTATCGGATGGATATGAGCGTCTAATAATCGCCCACCGGGCAAGGACGCAGCACATCCGAGGATGTCACCGTCAGCGCAAGCGTTTGACCTCAGGTCAGGATTTATGAAATTCATAAAAACAAAGTAGTCCACATGGGTACCGTATGTGGGCCATACGAAGCATTGAATGTAGACTATCTCAACACTGATGCATGCACTAGCAACACAAGAAGCAGCACACTGCGTGACCTGACCTCTATCGATGACGCATATCATCAGGTAGCACTAGCATCCCATTCAACAACGCATTCAGAAACCATTTCACCAATGTCCTCCGATTCGTCTGAAAATTTGACACAGCCTTCGCATACATATCCGTACATGCATCCGGAAACCATTTTCTGCTACGACGAACCATGTCGCCTTCAGAGGCGATAAGGTCAGCCAGATCAAATCTGGGGTACCGCATAACTTGCCGGAGAATTCACTTATTGGAATGATTCAAACGCTTGTGCCACCGCTATCAGGGTGGCATGCAGCACACCAAGTCAACTGGTCACTCGAGGTCACTATTAGACCTCAGGTCAACGAAGACTTTAACATTACACCATATGGGAATATCACGGTGTACCGAATAAAATTTTCCTGAATACATTTATCGGATGGATATTAGCGTCGAAGAATCGCCCACCGAGCAAGGACGCAGCACGTCCGAGCATGTGACCGTCAGCGTCAGCGTTTGACCTCAGGTCAGTTTTAATGAAATTCAGAAAAAGGAAGCAGTCCACTTGGGTGCCTTATGTGGGTCAAACGAAGAATTGAATGTAGACTATCTCAACACTGATGCATGCACTAGCAACACAAGAAGCAGCACACTGCGTGACCTGACCTCTATCGATGACGCATTTCATCAGGAACCACTAGCGTCCCATTCAACAACGCATTCAGAAACGAATTCACCAATGTTCTCCGATTCGTCTGAAAAATTGAAAAAACCTTCACAGACATACTCGTACATGCATCCCGAAACTATTTTCTGCTACGACGAAACATTTCGCCTTCAGAGGCGAAAAGGTCAGCCAGGTCAAATTTGGAGTACCGCATAACGTGCCGGATAATTCACGTATTGGAATGATTCAAACACTTGTGCCACCGCTATCAGGGTGGCATGCTGCACACCAAGTCAACTGGTCACGCGAGGTCACCATCAGACCTCAGGTCAACGAAGACTTTAACATTACACCCTATGGGAATATCACGGTGTACCGAATACAATTTTCCTGAATACATTTATCGGATGGGTATTAGCCTCGAAGAATCGCCCACCGAGCAAGGACGCAGCACATCCGAGCATGTGACCGTCAGCGTCAGCGTTTGACCTCAGGTCAGTTTTAATGAAATTCAGAAAAAGGAAGCAGTCCATTTGGGTACCGTATGTGGGCCAAACGAAGCATTGAATGTAGACTATCTCAACACTGATGCATGCACTAGCAACACAACAAGCAGCACACTGCGCGATCTGACCTCTATCGATGACGCATTTCACCAGGAACCACTAGCGTCCCATTCAACAACGCATTCAGAAACGAATTCACCAATGTCCTCCGATTCGTCTGAAAATTTGAAACAACCTTCGCAGACATACTCGTACATGCATCCCAAAACCATTTTCTGCTACGACGAAACATTTGGCCTTCAGAGGCGAAAAGGTCAGCCAGGTCAAATTTGTGGTACCGCATAACTTGCCGGATAATTCACGTATTGGAATGATTCAAACGCTTGTGCCACCGCTATCAGGGTGGCATGCAGCACACCAAGTCAACTGGTCACTCGAGGTCACCATTAGACCTCAGGTCAACGAAGACTTTAACATTACACCCTATGGGAATATCACGGTGTACCGAATACAATTTTCCTGAATACATTTATCGGATAGATATTAGCGTCGAAAAATCTCCCACCGAGCAAGGACGCAGCACATCCGAGCATGTGATCGTCAGTATTTTGCGAATATAGGTCAAACTATAAGATTGTAGGCCAGATGCTTCAATGTGCTGCATCCATGGGCCATAGCCAATGTCTGGGCGTTTTTTCGTCGTGCCAAGTAAAACTTTGCGGAAATTATCGGGTACACAAGAATTTGGCATAGTTGCATTTTGGGGCTTTTTTGGCGAACGGTGATGAATCAGTGGCAATAATGGGTCATTTTGATTGATATGCTCTATGTACGTACTATGTAGACTATGACCTGCAAAAATCAGGTATATCCAATGTGCCACCATGGCTATATTCGGTACCCCGTACATAGATATAGTGCATGAATAAAACCAACTTCGGTGACCTGAGGTCGAACTATGACATTCAAGTTGACGTAATTCGATGTGCTGCATCTTTGATGGACAGCGGACATCTAGGCGTTGGAATCATTCGGCTAAGTGAAATACTTCGAATTTTATACGGTACACCGTTTTTGACCCGAGTGACTTCTCTGGACCTCTAGAGATTGAACCGCTCGTCCTACTGAAGAATCGTTGTTTGCCTTACTTTTGCAAGCGACAAAGATCATATCCTGAAAAAATGAACGAATTCGAAGAGCATGCGAATAGGATGCTGAATGCGAATGCGAATGCGTTGCTAATATCATGGACATCAAAACCTTCGAATTCCACGCGGTCACGCCCATGGTTATCGCTGTGCTGTACCGTTTTGTAAATTATGTCGTTAAATTATATTATGTATGTATTATTATGTATAATTATGTATTATAGATGTATGTATAATTATAATATAAATATATAATTATGTAAATTATAAAGAAGGTATTGAAGCTGGGAAGCTCTAATCATGCAGGCTGTAATCACAGAAGACAACTTTGTAGAAGAAAATACATTTTAAAACATCATTCCTCCAATTTCATATGGGGCAACGTTGTTGTTTTGTATGCTTGTGAGGGGGAATTTGTCCCCGCAATGTTGGCTTTGCTCCATGGGCGTAAGTTTCTGAAAATTATTGTGGGACCAGTGACGTACCTATATTTGCGTTAAAGGGAGGGGGACAAACGTATTTGGAGGAGGTCCAACTACTCAATAAAGTCTTCCGATTTCGACCACTATTTTGCCAAAAGGGACCTTTTTAAGTAAAATAATTAGTGATCAACTAAATTATCCTGTGGAGGGGCCTAATCTACCACTATCGTTTCTGATTCGTCGGATTTCAACCCTAGGTCCCCCACCCTGTTCGAATGTATTCTTTTGGTATCCCTTCATAAGTCACCTCGCACTGCTGAAATTACACCTACACAAATCACTTTAAAATGTAAAATTTCCCAATTTCAAATATTCCAGTTCATAGTGCCCGGTCGCCACGACGCCAACGTCAGTGCACGTGCACACTCATCTTGCGCATTCGGCGCATTCGCCACACTTCGTGCGATGCTACGGATTCTACTGGGCCTCCTACGCTTTGCTAATTGCTGCCACATGATAGACTTGCGCCATATCTGACGTGATAAAATGCTTCGTATGGGCGTTCGCTGCGAAAATTCCATTAATTAAATTCGATCATAAGTTTCCTAATTCCAATATTTTATGGTGAAGAAATGCGGATACCCGCTGAGCTTTGATGCACCTCATATCTTTGATTAAACATGCTTCCAGGTTGGCTACCGAACCGAGGCCCTGCCTGAGCGTATTTCTTTCGATCCGTTTCGTATTTCTTCGTCTACGGATGTGTCTTAGGGCTCCAATCCATTTTTGTTAGAAGCCAAACGCATTTTCGAAACCCCTGCTCGTTTTCAGGCCCTTGTACGCTCGTATGGCCCCTGTATGCCTTGAGAGCTGCCGGTGTTTTTTTTTGTTTTTTTAGAGTTCCCGGTATATATAGTTATGGCTACAACGCATGTTTTCGGGCCCTGTCGCTTTTTGCGAGACTGCGCTTTGGAGAGCCAGCCGCATTTTCGGTCCCCGTTGTGCTCTTAGGGTCCCGCTGTGTTGTTTGTGGCTTCTGGCGCACATTTGTGGGGCCGAAGTACGATTTTGGGGCTTCGGTGCGATTTGTCTGGGTCCAAGCGCGACTTATCGCGCACAGGCGCGTGGTTCCGGGATCCAACGCCAGTTATCTGGGCTCAACGCGATTGTTGTAGATCTCTTCTGAATTTTCTTTAACTTCCGAATCCCGGCCTGATTTTTCGACTCCCTGGCGCCCTGTTTTTGTATATCACCTCGATTTTCTTCGAGCCCCGGTATGTTTTTCGATGCCGTATGCGATTTGTCAAGGCACCTGATGACATGTCCGGTGCTCCAGAACCATTGTCCTGACCCGGACTTTTTTTGGAATCCCTCCTTATTTTGGAGGGCTCCGGCTTTATTTTTCGGATACCGATGCGACTTTGGGGTCACACGGTGCCTATGTGGGGCCCTAGACGCCAATTGTTGGCAGCCCCGACGTTAATTTGTGATGCCCAGACTAAATTTGTGGTACTACCGATGGGAATTGTGGGTCCAAGCGCGAAATTCGGTGCGACCGGTTCGAGTTTGCGGGGCGCGCTATACTTAGCTGTGACCCCAACGCGATCTTGACGGTTCCTGTTGCAGATTTTCGTGCCTCGGAGCGAGTTTTCTGGGGCCCGCCGTATTTACTTGGAGCCCCTACGTGAATTCTGGTGGACGGACGCGAATTTGTGTGGCCCCAGCGCGACTTTTGGGGGCCTCGGCTCGATTCTTGGGAGCATATCCCTCTTAGGAGGGAGGGGGCATTTGCCCCTTTGATGTGTCACTGCGGCCACCGAAGGACTTTTTTTTTCAGCCGATGGCACCTTTCGGAGTATAAATGCCCTCCGGGTAATTTTTTTCCGGACCTGTTCTTAATTTTCCGGTGCTGGGGTCGATTCGATCGAGTCTCGGTGTGAACTTTTGGACATCGAGTACTATTTTTATAGGCCCTTATGTGATATTTTTGGGTCCTGGCACGATTCTTCGGTCTCCAGGTGCGATTTTTTCCGTGCCCTGACACGTTTTTCTCCAGTGCCCAACGGGTTTTGGGGGGACTTTGACCCGATGTTTTGGGGCGCAGAGTGACATTCGGGTTGATAATTGATTTTTGGGGCAGCTGCAAACTTTGGGGTCCAGGCGCGACCCTTTTGGTCCTCAGTGAGATTTTCAAGGGCTGCGACGCGACTTTTTTTTAGTCCAATGTAATCTTTTGTGTCCCGACGTCATTTGCTTGGATCCCTAGCGCGAGTTTTAGCGACCTCGACACTTTGTGGGTGTCCAATACGTTTTGGATGCTTTTGGTTTTATTGTTGGGGCCCCAGAGTGATTATCCATGTCCGGATTGTTTTTCGCTGCCCCGGCTTCATTTGTGTCCCAATGATACTGTTGGGGAACGGTACGACCCATCGTGCCCCTAGCGTGATTTTCATGGTCCGGGCGTGAATTTTTTGTACCCCTAGGCTCAGCGCGATTTTCAGGGGCCCCGGCAGGATCTTTTTGGGCCCATATCGTGATTTTCAAGTACCCCGGCACGACTCCTGCCATTTCAGGGGCTTCTTGGAAATTATAGACCTCTTCTCGCGTCTTAGGGGTCTCGTCTCATTTCCTGGAGCCTCTTTACCGGTTTTGGACGTCTTCTCGTGCGTCTTACCCTCCTCCATATTCAATGGTCCGCCTCTCCTGTTTTGGAGGGCCTCCTCCCACATCCTGGGACCCCTTTAACATGGCATGGGGCTTCCTCTCATGTTCTAGGTGTATCCTCTGCCAAATTAGGGGCCTCCTGCCACGCCTCGTGGGCTTCCTCCTTTGTCCTCGCAAAGCTTACCCGTCTTGAGGGGATCTTAAATTTTGGAAACCTCGCCTCCTTCCATACCTGGTACCTACCACTCACATCTTAAGGGCCTTCTCTCATTTCCTGGGAATTCGTTCCGGTCGTCGGGCCTCATTCGGCCCTGGAGACCTCCTACTCCATCTCGAGGGACTCCTCTCGAGTCCGGCAGGGGCCTCCTTTTCTTTTCTAGAGGCTTTCTTTTCCAAATTAGGGGCCTCCTCTCACGTCTTTGGGGCCTCCTGTTCTACGTTTTGATTCTATCGTTGCCCATTTTAAGGGTGGCCTTTTGTCTCCTGGTGGACTCCTGTTCTCTTTCAGGTTCCTCCTCTTCCAAATTACAAGCAACCTTTCCTATCTCAGTTACCTTCTCATTTCCTGGGGACCTTCTTACCCGTTTTGAAGCCTTCTTTCTCGCCTGGAGCCATCCCTCTTATCTAATTGCCCTTCTCTCCTATTTTACGTCTTCCACGTTCATCAAAGGGTCTTATTTCCAATCTTATATCGTCCTCTTCCGAACTAAGTGCTTCCTGCCACTTTTCTGGATCATCCTTTTCCATCTTGGTGGAACCTTACCCGTTTTGGGGGCTGCTTTTGCGTCTCCGAAACCTCATCTCATATCCACTGGTTTTCTCTTCCGTCTTAGGGACTTCTCTCATTTTCTGAGGTCTCCCTTCCCGTATTGGGACCTCCTTTGCAATCCTGGGAGCCTCCTTTGCAATCCTGAGGGCCTCCTTTGCAACCCTGGGGGCCTCCTTTGTAATCCTGGGGCCTCCTTTGTAATCATAGAGGCCTCCTTTGCAAACCTGTGGGCCTCCTTTGCATTCCTGGAGTCATCCTTTGCAATCCTGAGGGCCTCCTTTTCAATCCTAGGGGCCTCCTTTGTAATCCTGGAGGCCTCCTTTGCAATCCTGGGGGCCTCCTTTGCAATCCTGGGGGCCACCTTTGCATTCCTGGGGGTATCCGTGCCAATTGTTGGCACTCTCTTGATTTCTGGGGCCTCCTATCCTCTCCTAGGTGACTCCTTCTTCAAATTAGTGGCCTCCTCTCACGTTTGGAGGCCTCCTCTCATGTCTGGTCGGCCTCCCCTCACGTCTTGGATGCCTCCTCTCATGTCTGGTCGGCCTCCTCTCATGTCTGGTCGGCCTCCTTGCTCACCTTTTTCCTGTGCATTTCCGGATAGGGGCCTCCTCAAATTTCAGGGGGGGGGGGCGGCGCCCCCCAGTCTCACGGCAGGGGGGCGACTGGCCCCCTCTGCCCCCCCGGTGGCGACGCCCTTGCTTGTACGGCTTGGACCCCGCGCGTTCGCCCAGGGGCCTTTTCTGACGGCGCGAGATCACCTCCGGTAACTAGGAGCCCATCCGTCATCCCATGGGCCATCTTTAACGATCCAGAGCCTTTTCGGTCAGGTAGGCGCCCTTTTTTCGAAAGTTTACGACCTGCTCATAAAATCAGGAGACTTGCTTCGGCTTAAGCACCGCCACCAGCCCAGAGGCCCTTCATATTGGCTTGGGCCCCTTCGTCAGCCCGGGAGCCCTTCCAACGATCATGGACCCCTCAGTCGACCGAGAAGCCCACGTTGGCTCAGCCCAGGGTCCTCATCATCTGCCCGTTGGCATTCTTCGTTGACCAGAGGCCCTCTTCATCGGTCCGGGACATTATCCTTGAGGCTGCATGACAGGCGCAGTCGATGCGCCCCTACACCCCAAAATCTTCTCCTTGAACCCGGGGCCCTTTCGTAGATCCAGGGGCCCTTCACGTCGCCCCAGGGAGCTCTCTCCCTCCCTCCCTCTTCCTCTCTCCCTCCCTCCCTCTCCCTCTCCCTCTCCCTCTCCCTCTCCCTCTCCATCTCCATCTCCATCTCCATCTCCATCTCCATCTCCATCTCCATCTCCATCTCCATCTCCATCTCCATCTCCATCTCCATCTCCATCTCCATCTCCATCTCCATCTCCATCTCCCTCTCTTCTCTCTCTCACTCTCTCTCTCACTCTGTTTCCGTTTCTGTCTCTGCGCCTTCCTCCGCTTCTGCATCTTCCTCTACCTCCTCTTCTCTTTCTCTTGTTCTTACTCTTGCTGTTGCTCTTACTCTGTCTCTGTGTGTGTCTCCGTATGTCCCTCACTGTCTGCCTGCCTCTGCCTCGGCCTCTGTCCGTTCTGTCTTAATTTAGTCCTGAAGGTTCAATATTGGTCAGTTGGTATTATCTGGTCCCAGGTATATGCATCAGTCTATTTGGTCACCTCGCGTTGAATATGTTGTTTCTCTGGTGTGGGCAGCAATAGTATCGCGCACACCACGAAGACATGCGCCGTCACCACTCAACGCCTGGGATAGCGCCGGCCTGCGAGCAAACAGCAGTCGCAGTTGCGCAAACAAGGGCAACAACGCAACAAATGGTACACCATCATCGGCTCTGTGTGAATTTCCAACCGGTCCAAATGGGGCAGGTTCCCTGTGAATCCCGGAACCTCAGTGGCGTTCGCCATGAAAGATGAGGAGTGCCTGACAGGAAAGAGGTGCCCTTTGCTGGAAAAGGATGTCCCGCACTGGATGAGAGTTCCCTTCTAAAAGGAATTATTAAAGTAAGGGCGTTGGAAGACGTGGGCCACAAGTGCCCATACGGCGTCAGCAAAAAGTGTTGAGTGAGGGCAGGGAGCGGGGGGGGGGGGTGCTTCAGATGTTAAGTGTTGTCAATTAAGCGGTGTTACAATGACGATGTTCGATGTTTCGCGCTACCTTCCAGCATCTGAGTGAACCTCGCTGGAAAGCAAACCCTTGTATCAACTCTCCTCGTGGGGGTTTGAGTGTCCCCCAACAAAATGCAGGAAAGGATCCCATACCACTAGGATTGGCTTCACCACTTATTAAATCCTGTCGAACGGTTCTGAGGCTTTAAATTGTCGGAACTAATTTTCTGTGTACACCCTTACGGAACCACTAACTCAGCAGCGAAAAAAGAGTAATAGATATGAATGCGAGTTGGGCAAACAAGAAATGTCGATTAAGGTCATTCATCTTTCCTTACGGGTAGTTAATTCCCTCTTTCTCAGATCGTACCGTATTTTTAACCACTTGGAATGGCGGAGATGTGCCACATGTCCTTACACACAATATACGAAGTTGGGGCGGGTGTCTACACCTACATTTCATAGGGGGGGAGCTTATAATGCCCCCACCCTGAGGCGGGGTGTGCGAATTTGACCGGAAAGACTGGGCGAGTAAACACGGGACACTATCGGGTTTGCCCCGCCAACCAAATTAGCAAGCACACATGGCCTTAATGCATTGGGCCCCTCCAATATACCTCTTGCCGTGCCTGGCGAACCACTCGCCAATACGACATTATTTACCTCTTGTTCAGCGGCGAATCCTGTCAGACCCAGCTTTTTTTAACAATCGAGATGTCTCATCGAGAGGAAGATCAACAGCAGCCAGATGGTGTCACGACAACGCAGCATGGGTACGTCACAAATCAGCATCGAAGTGTGGGGTACACCGTGACCGAAATCCTTGACCACAAAAATGGTGCGTTGATAGTAGATCACATATTGGGATAAATAATACCCGTTTAGCCATTGGAGATGTCCAAATTAATGTACGTACAAAAGGTCAACATGGGCCTCGGTTTTACATGCACATCACACACATGGTCCTCGAAGTACACGATAATCTGCCCAGTTCACACAACTGGACCTCTGTTGTCACTTGGACCTCGTAAGTACAACCCGTCATAAAACATATACTTTCTAATTTATCGTGTCATACAACATTTGGTAACGGTCGAGCACCATGTGGCAATGATGTGCTTCCGTCATAGCGTTCCATCACGCTTAGAAATGGTGGTCCTCGGTTGTGACCGTACGGTCATGTGGCTCGCTTTTCACGGCTCACAAGACTGTGTGTGTGTGTGTGTGTGTGTGTGTGTGTGTGTGTGTGTGTGTGTGTATGTGTGTGTGTGTAAGAGCTGGTTCATTGCATAATTATTTATAATCCGGTATATATGTACACACGGATTTTCGAGGTGGGAATCACTTTTTTTCACCTCAGAGTGCTTGTATTCGGCAGGTATACTTCCTTAGTTCAAGTTATAGAACAAAGATAGTCAGAGTCCACCACCAGAAAACAAAGGCTGGAAGTAAGTTCTGATCAACCCACTCCGTCTGGGGGACAGATATCTTTTTACAACCCCACCCCATAAGGCATAACGCGAACAGTGAAACAAACCGCCAGCGGCAGCGCTTCAGTATTTCACATACATTTTTCCACATTAATTTGGCACGTTGTGGGAAAATTTTGAGGTCAGGTCATTCACGTTCACCGAGTTAATCAAGGTCAAGTGAGGTTTACCTCCAGCAAAGTGCAGCCAGTCGCCACGCTTTAGCGGGAAAATATATTCGCATGAAGCTCTCAGCGTTTGCTTATCTTTAAGGACGCAACAAAACGCACTATCAGAATCATTTACATTCTGAGTTTTAGATGATGGGATATTAGGGCTTTCGTCGACGATTCTGGCTCAGGTACGCAATTTTGTGAGGCTTAGGTTGCTTAAAGCAGCGTTTCTACGTGTGTTCTACCCATTAGACCAAAACAAATTGAAATATCGAAAACTCAAAACTTGGCAGTATTAAGAAGTACGTTTTTATCTATCGGTGAGATCACATTTTGGGACCATAGTTAATTTGGCCTTCCTTTGCTGATTCCAAATATGTTTTATTTTTTAAATCGTCTTCAAAATGAACTCCCCAAATCCAAAAATGGCGTCAATCGTGACCACATTAACCCCCAACTGTGATGTGACTTTTTGAGGTGAGGGAATATTGGGAGTGATTTCTGGCCCTACTCGTCGAGCGTTTTGCGATGATACATCCTTCGTGTTAGTACGACGCTTAGTGTGGGGATTAGGCTAAGTATATAATGACCCCTGAGACGGGGTATGAGGGTCTGACCGAAACGACGGAGAACGTCAATATCTCCAAAGGGTTCTGGAATTCTATAAACTATAGCAATTGATTTTCAAAGGATTATGTTAAAGTAGCAATGTCTTCAATCTCAAGTCGACTTATTTGCACTCTTATGCATTTATTATAGCCTCCGTTAAGAATTACTGACCTTTATGTAAAAACATTTCTGTTCGCAAGCTAGCCATACAGCTTTGTTCCGGAAGGGGATTAAAGCAATGAACAAATTCAATATTTCAGAATACTTTGCTTGTGTGCTCTACGCAATTCACTCGAACTCAAAATGTTGAAAAGCATGTGAAGTGTCTGTCGATTCTTGCGAATGAAATCAGGTGATATGATGACTACAAAAGTGATTTATGTGCAGTGTTCAGGTAATTCCAGAGTAGCCGACCCACTTGCCCTGTTAACTGCTACTTCATAGCCACACAGCCGTGAAGTAACCATGCCCTAGGGAGGGATGGGGGGGGGGGTGCTGGAGTGAGGCTCCACCCACTGTGTCGGTGTGGGTGTTGCCATGGGAACTGTTCGAATATCATCGCTGCCATGGTCCAGCGCTGTCGTAGCTTCGACCACTTGCATGACGGACCCGAAGCTGGGAAGTCAATCGGCTCCTCCACGGCAGTCTCGTCCGGCGCGTAAGTTGTTGACCATCGGTTGCTCTATATTTTTGTACCAGGATCGCTCTTGGCAAATGGGGTTATTTTGACACTAATCCAAGTTTCTCAGGCATGGAATTATGACATGTTTTTGCTTCCATGCTAATGACTGTCCCCCAATGCTGATCACCACATCAGGGTTGTGTGCAACCTGTATGGATGTAGTGCGTACTGAGCAGGTCACATTGCCCTCTTATCGTACATTATATGATGAATGTTGAAACATACATCACTGGATACCACATTGATGATTGTATAGAGACTAAGGTATTCCTGCTTCAAATATTTTAGGACCTATTGAAGAGACAATCCACACTTTCACATTGGACTAAGAGTCTTGCTGCTAGCCATTAATATGTCACAGCCGGTTTGTGTCTGATGTTAGGAAGGTGACAGTATGAAGATATTTGCACCTCTGCAAGGGCGTAACCTGCGAATAATCTGTAGAACTCGGCACAGCGCTCAATAATTTTAGGTAGAATTCAACTTGACTTGCAACTGACTTCAAACACTTCCCATCTTTTTAGATCTAGAAGTGGGTTGAAATGGCTATTGGTATATTAAAAACAGACTTACCTCATTTTCGCACGAGATGCAACAACTACGACAATATAAGCATTGGCGTACAGTGGTCTTCGTCACAGAATACATACATACATATATATATATATATATATATATATATATATATATATATATATATATATATATATAAATACATATATATATATATATATATATATATATATATATATATATATATATATATATATATATATATATATATATATATATATATATATATATATATATATATATATATATATATATATATTATATATATATATATATATATATATATATATATATATATATATATATATATATTTATATTTATATATATATATATATATATATATATATATATATATATATATATATATATATATATATATATATATATATATATATATATATATATATATATATATATATATATATATATATATATATATATATATATATATATATATATATATATATATATATATATATATATATATATATATATATATATATATATATATATATATATATATATATATATATATATAATATATATATATATTATTCGCACTCTGAATAGTGTTATTTTATATCGAAGCTGATTTTGCATTGGCCTTATTTGATTCCGTTCTAGTAGCCCTGTATCTTGCAAGTGTTGTCTATGCTCACTACATACCATCAACTAGCATAAGTTAGAGGCGTGGCCAATGAATTGTACTAAGGAAGATCCCGAGATGCCTGAGTGTGAAGGCTAATGAGATCACTGGTCATTGGCAAAATCTCCTGGATCCGCCACTGCGTGCGGTTTATTAAGCATCGCTTGTCCTAACTTCACTCTTCCCCATCCTTGTTCCGCTATTCACAAAGCGTCACTCCGTCGTCGCTTGGCTTACAGTGGTTTGAATAGGACATATACTGAATATATAACTCACCTTCTGGATCCGCCATTGAAAAAGTCTCTTTGCGCTGCCACTGGTTGCAATGCATTATTCCAGTTCAATCCGAATTCACCCCGCCCCCTCCCCCCGCAACTTCCCGATGCCAACCTACTGGATGCCTCTTTGAGAAAGCCAGTCACATGTTGGTCATTTTCCCCGACTGGATATGTCCCTACCATGATTAGACCGAAAATAAGTATTTCCGTAGGTAGCAAGGAGTATCTGCAGCGGAATCATAACGTATGGCAATCTTAACGGCAGCACAATGACAATATCAAGATGTATAAGCTATTATTACGCTTACGTAAAAGGCTAACGGAGGTGCCTCCAAGTATTCGCTTCTGGAGCCGGTTCTGATATCGTGTTGTTAAGAATGTAAAGGTATGACACGAGGCTCACACGAAAAAAAAGTCAACGTCGACGAGCTTCACGCTACCGTCAAACATGATTAGGGAATTGCGGGCGGAAAACCAGAGAGAAGAGGGAGCGGAACGGGCCCTTACGCCAAAGGGAATATGATTCAGTTTAGATATTAAGTGTTTGTGCTTAAGTGGTATTGTGCTGATGCTAATTATTTGTATGACAATTGTGCGTATGGTAATTGTTCGTATGGCAGTTGTGCACATGATAATTGTTCGTATGACATTTGTTCGTATGGCAATGGTTCGTAGGAGCATGTTCGTAGAACTAAAATTCGCTTGGATAAAGAGCGTATGGGGTAAATTTGGAAGGCACAAAAGTTGGCATGAGATACAGTTCGCAATATATCAAGTTCGCATGGAAAAGTATTTGAAGCGGAATTGTTCGCATGGAAAAATTGGCGTATGGAAACGTTTGGCTGGAAGATGTTCGTATGAAAAAGCATCCGGTGTAAAAATATTGTTATGTTCGGTTACGTTAGGCTATGATAGGTTAGGCTAGGTTAGCGTTAGGCTAGCTTAGGTTAGGTTGCATACAAACAATTTTCAAGGTTTTGCATGCAAAAATATACAAAATGGTTAGGTTAGGTTGCGTCCAAGGTACGGTTAAGCTGTATCTTAGGTTGGGGTAGGTTGCTCAGTTGAATGCAATCTAGTTGCATGCCAACTGTTGTGCATGGACACTTCTTCCCTTACGAGCCCGTATATGCTATGCCTTGCCTGCGATATTTGAATTATTTTTTCGTTATATTCTGTCCCACAGCACTAGCTGCACCTTATGCCGCCCTTAACCGCCTAACTTCCCTTGCAGGCTCATCTCCTGACAAAATGGTGACGGTGTTTGCACTGAGTCTATTTCTGCTGGCAACTACCGAGGCCACGCTTCTGCAGAAGTCCTACAAAATAGCAGCGGTGGACAAGCAGTTCACCGGAGCCGTGCTGGGAGCGGCGACAGACGGCCACCCATGCCAATGCGCGGTGCGCTGTTCAACGAACGACCGCTGCATGGCGATGCAGACAACGGCACGATCGTGCACCCTCATCGGGAGCGTACCGGACAGTAGTCAGCTGACTGCGGCTGTGAATACGCTCATCTATGTCGAGTTGACAACAGAGAGGACAGCTGCTCTTGCCACCACTACAACTCCGCCTGCCACCACCACTACCACCCCTGCTACAACTACTGTCAATCCCACCACCACCACTATCACCCCTGCTACCACTACAACTCCATCTGTCACCATCACTACCAGCCCTGCTGCCACGACCGTCAATCCCACCACCACCACTACCACCCCTGCTACTACTACTGTTAATACCATCACCACCACTATCACCCTTGCTACCACTACAACTCCATCTGCCACCATTACTACCAGCCCTGCTACCACTACCGTCAATCCCACCACCACCATTACCACCCCTGCTACCACTACTGTCACTACCAACACCTCCACGACCATTGCTCCTTCCGCTAGCACAGCGAACAACTGATGCCCTTCTGCTGGTGCTGAACGCTTCGATAACCTGTGCTACTACTTAATGGAAGGGTCCGAACAGATGAAATGGACAGATCAGGAAGTAGCCTGTAAAGACACGTACGGCAGTTTCGCCGCCATTGCGACGTTCGTCAACGCAGCTCAATATGACTATCTGACGTCACAAGCTGCACCATCTCAGAGAGGGTTCTGGGTGGGCGCTCGCAGTGTGGAGAACGGCACCTTTGTGATGACCCAGTCGTCTGACGACAGCTACTGGCCGTCCAAGTGGTGCCAGGGCCAGTCGTTTTCCGGCGGTCAATTCGCGTTCATGAACACGGCCGGGTGTATGCAGGTAAAAGTATCCCATCAAAGGCCCCTTCTAGCATTTCTGATCTGTCAGGTGGTGGTGTAAGGTTGCGGCTTGCACTACCGAAGCATTGTGGTCCTCCAAAAAGTCAGATTTTCGTGAAATCTCACGCCTTTCTGAGCATTTCATATGAAAGGGCGAAGGCGTTAAACCAGCGGATTTGTTTTCCATCTGGAACGGTGATTTTGTCCGTTTTACTTTGTCCCGTTAACAAGAGCACAGGAGGCCCCCTCACATAGCGGGAACTGGAGTAGGAGGGGGAGATATATTTATGTCCAACATATATCCCTCGAAAACTACTCAAACTAGAAACGCAAAACTTGGATGAAGATTGCTGCAGTAGCTAACTGCCTTTCCTATTATTTTGACGGCCCTAGGTCTTCATGGCGAATTGTCGCCTAGTGTGTCAAGTTTTGATGATTTTGTAATTGCTGGAATGTTTTTGCCATTTCTACGGAAACAACACGGACAAGCTTCATTCCGATTGTCAACAAATGTATGCATTGTCTGAAATAGGACACATCAGCTGAAATTAACGCTATGAACTTGTAAACCACCCATACATGTAGCAAGACTTGAATTATATCGCCATATTGCCGAGCGTGGGTGGTGGCCACTAGTGTGTAGTCCAGGGCCACCAAACCAAAACATTTCAAAATACATATTTATATATATATATATATATATATATATATATATATATACATATATATGTATATATATACATATATATTTATACGGTACAGCTTGTTATGTATTCATGTAATAAGCTATACAGTACACCTAACTATATCGAATGCACCCACCGCCGGGGATACACAGGAATCAGAGGGCACGCAGCGCCGCCACACAATTGCGCCAACGAGACCGTTGTGCCAGACGGTCGGTCGATTTGGCACCCCCGGAGTTGGTATATTTAGGCACGAATTGCGAGAATTGTTTTTGCATGCGATGCGTATTTGAATTTGCAGTTAAGCACACCATTTTATTGTAATGTTCCTGACCGTGTATCGTTCTCAACTTTACATCGCAAAAGGCGAGCGCTATAGCGTTGGGCTTAAGGGCGTATAAACTGCTTGCGGCTATCTAGCTGCGATGTAGATTTGTAACGACACATGGAGATCACAGGTTAAAATTAGGTGAAAATTAGGCCAAGGTGAACTGGAATAATCTGCAATGCTTTGACCTTAGTTAGGTGGCAGCTTGTTCATCTCAAAGAGATTTACTACCGTTGGTCCCATAGGCCACCTATCATCGAAAATATCATCAGTGTAAGTTCACACAATGTTTTGCCACACTAAAGATCATTTTCTGTCGGTTATTTGTTTCATTGATGTTCCTCAGGGCACGATAAGGGCTAATGTATTGTGTCGTGTGACCTGCGTGAGGTTTGATAACTGCCTGTCTCTTGACGTGCACACTGATGGAGAGCTGTGAACTTCGTGTTGTGACAATGACGTCATCTCCACACCTTTGTGATATTCATTCAGTCGATATCGACAGAATTCAGTGGGAAGTTTGGCCTTGTGGAACACTTGCCTGCTTTTAGTGATTGTAGGCATGTAAACGCAATTGAGTCCAGGCAGTCCGGCGAACGTGTAGAGATTTGGGAGGTCTGAAATGCGTCGGTTTACTGTCTTCACACTATTCCAACCATCGCAACCAATTTCGACCAAGATGTTAGCCCACAATGAACTTACGCGTCTCGTAACACATTATAACTAGCATGGGTGTAGGATCATATTTAGTTGGGAGGGCTCCAGTACTCCCCCGTCAATTTGCAGCTCAGCCCCCCCCAGTTTCGCATTCAGCCCCCCCCCACAGACATTTATGTCAAATCCATTAAAAATGCCAGCAATGCTGAAGTAATATCGAGTATGGCATTCTACTCGTGTTAAACTTAGACAATTTTAAGATTGCCGAAAATGTATAATGAGTGGTGACTATATGCTCGTGGGTCTTCTATGTATGATTTAGTATTGGTGGTGACTGTTTTCTGATGAATCGAAATAGTACAAGCATTCCTATTTTAAGTCTCTCAAGTCGATTATCATACTGGTCATTAGCACTGATTGCATCATTGAGTTTGCTATGATGGTTGCATGTTGTTTGTAGCCGCCAAGTGAACGGCTGGTTGGATTGGTGTGTGTACGAGACCTTGACCCCTCTAAGTAGCTTGGACTAAGTAGATCGACCGCCGCGCCACGTGATGTTCATGTCTAGTGCTGAACTATATTTTGTGTTACTCCGCGCGCAACAATACTGAGTTGACGACAAGGGCAGTTTTGAAGGCGTGTGTTAGTTTGCAATGGAGGCTCCGTGAGTGCAGTGATTGGTGTCGAGCGGCATAACCTCGAAACCGCATCAAACCGTGCAAACAATAAAGCATGAGCATGCGAGTTACGAATCTGCAGCCAAGGTATGGGCATCGAGATCACGCGCCTACAGTTTCGAGGTCGCCAGTCCCCTGCTATCCTCGCTCGGTTGGTGGTGGAAGCTTGAAGACCTGAGTTCGACGTGGGATCTGCAGTCGACATTGGCATCTTCGGCACCTGCTTGCTTCCTGGCTCGTGGAAGTGACTTATCTTTCAAGACTACAGACTGGTGAGGTGGACTTATGGTGTTACAGCACCCGATGAGTGCTGCGAACTGCTCATAAGTGAGGAGTGAACTGGCTTCATATGATGGAGGCCTTTAACAGCTATGAATAGGTCTACTGACATGTTCACTGATTAGGATGTGCGGTACATCGGGCTATCCGACACTGTATGATACTGTATAGCGAATCGGTAGTCCTTATTGGAATGCTTAAGGGGCGTTGAGGGGTCCATGTTGATATTGGTCCCTTGCCAAAGCATTAAATGTGTTTATCTTTCGTCGAGGATTTGGCAGGCGATTTGGAGTAGGTAAATCCTGAGTTTGATGGTGGGTAGTTGCCTTCCAGAAGAACCGACGTTTTTGTGATTGCCATGGATACCGTGGGACAGTTGAAGATTTCGCAGCTGAAGGCTGAGTTAGCCACGAGGCGGTTAGATATTAGAGGTAACAAGACAGTCTTGGTCCATAGATTAGTAGAGGTTTTGGTCTCTGAAGGTGTAGAGCTGGATGCCTTTGTAGATAGTGTAAGGAGTTTGGGTGCTGTGGCAGACCCCTTCGGTTCTCCAGCAGATTTGTCTTTGAAACATGAATTGGTTCAAGAGAGTGCTGTTGGGGAAGATGTTCATGCTGAGCAAGAAAACATATCCCAGATTTCCAAATGTAGTTCGTCTGCGTCGATCGCATCGATGCGAGCAGCGGAATCTGCTAGAAAGGCAGGCTTGCTGGCGAAGTCAACCTTGCTCAGAGAACAAAGGAAGGAGGAGCTTCGGCTGCGTCAGGCTGAGTTTAGGTTGCCGGAGGAAAAGTTGGCTTTAAAGATGAAGAGGGAAGATCTACAGCTTCGTGTTGATCTTGCAGAATGCAATGCTAGGGAGAAAGCTCTGGGTGAGTTTGGCACTGTAAGAGATTCAGTTCTTGAGTCGGAACAGTTCACTTCTCATATTAAGGACGCGCACAGCGCAATGAAGGTGCATGAAGTCGAACTTAGTGATGTACCTTTGGGTGTCCACCAACCTGACAACTCCGTTCCGCCACGTGTATCTGATCTATATCGTCAGCATCCACCTGATGACCTGGAGAGGGTGATTAGGCTTCAAAATGAACAGACACAAGCTGTGCTGTCCCAAGCTCAGCGTAGTTTGCTTCCTGTTGCGGAAATATCTAGCTTCAGTGGAGATGTGACACTCTTTCGGTCCTTCATGAGGGCATTTGATAGCAAAATCGCAAACAGGATCTATGATTCTGAGGAGAAGTTGTTTTATCTTGAACAGTTCACAAAAGGAAAACCTCGTGACATTGTTAGAGGATGTTTGCATATGGAAGAAGGGCGAGGATATGATGAAGCGAGGAAGTTGTTGTGCCAGCGCTATGGCAATGAAGTCAGTGTGGCAGCGGCATACGTTGATAAGATACTCGCGTGGCCAAACATCAAGGTTGAGGACGTGGATAGTTTAGACAGAATTTCTATCGTGCTCAGGAGCTGTTTAAACTCTATGACTGGCATGTCCCAGGGCGTTAGAGAAATTGAGCATCCCAGGAACATTCGAAGGATCGTATTGAAGTTACCCTGGCATATGCAAGACAGGTGGCGTCGTGTCGCCGATAGAGTATGTGAGCATGAGCACAGAAGTGTGACCTTTGGTGACCTCGTTAATTTTGTCGAGGAAGAGTCCAGGATCATGTCAAACCCAGTATATGGTAGAGATGCTTTTAAGAAAGATGTGGAAGTCGAGAAGCAGTATGTGAAGCCACACAAACAGTTGGTTGGTAACATCGGCGCTGCAGATATTCATGTTCGAGAGCCTTCCGGATCTGCGCCTGCAGCGGGCTGTCCCTTCTGCAGAGGAAATCACCTTTTGGAGGATTGCAAGCAACTTTCTGGTAAAGACGAGCAGGTAAAGTTGGACGTTATACGTAAAGGTCGCCGCTGCTTTGGTTGTCTACGAGTGGGCCACTTCTCGAGTCAATGTAAGGGAAGAAGGACGTGCACCATCTGCAAGGGCAGACACCCGACACTTCTGCATAGGAATCCATTGCAGCCTAGGAAGTCTGAACGCAATGTTCAGCAGGACAGGGTCAAGCTGGAAGCTGAGGAGAGGACATGCAGCCCAACAGTAATGGGCATTGGAACCATTTTCAATGAGAGTGCCTGTTCTGGGAGTGGCATGTCTATCATTCCGGTCAAGGTTAGGTCTAAGTATGGACAAATCATCAAAACTCACGCTCTGTTAGATAGCGGAAGTTCAGCAACATTTTGTACGAAGTCCCTATTGGATCAGTTGGGATGCACAGATGCAGTTCCCACCACTCTTGTGATCTCTACAATGCAAGCAAAGGGCGATGAACTGAAAAGTTCTGTTGTCACTTGACTGGAGGTGGCAGGACTAAACGAAGACTCCTATCCCTTCCTGTCCCTCCCTCCTGCATACACACTTGCCAAGATCCCTGTTTCTGTTGATGACATTGCGAAGCAGGAAGATGTCGAGCGGTGGCCGCATCTGCGGAAGTTGTCGCTTCCAAGTCTAGATGCAAATGTCGATCTCATGATAGGCAACAATTTCCCCAGAGCAGGGGCGTCGATTTGTATCCTTTTGCGGGGGCCATGGCCCCCCCAATGCTGATCTTGGCCCCCCCAATGTTGATTTGGGCCCCCCCAATAACCCATGCTATTTTTATGCTGATAAAAAGCTAAAGGAAAAAAAAGAAGAAAAACACTGTGTTAGGTACATAGAAAACTTAGTTGATGTCAACCAGCACATTTTGTACTGAAAAAGAACAGGTTTGGATTAGATAGTGGACTGAGTATCCAACTTTTGCTACACAATTCAAAATTATGTGCAAAAAAAACAAAATAGCTAGATTTCCCTCCACTGTGCAAGGAAAACTTACGCCATAAAATGTTAAGATTTGCTGATGATGCATTTTAAACCAGATTGTCTTTTTTTTAATGTAAAGCCACAAAACAACAATTGGATTGTCATACTGATGTTTGTACACACCACCAATGGCAAAACCACACACATGTGAGCTTAAACAGGAAAAAATCCATTCTCAATTTCCAGTCATTGTCAAACTTGCATTGTCCAGTGAACAGCAGACAATCATCCTTGAGATTGTGGATATGCAAACTATAATTATCTTCAGCAGCCCACCTATCACACCATCAGCTTGATATTTACCTAGGTACCTACCTAAATGACCAATAACAATGCATGCATTCAATATTGATATGGGGAAAACGAGAGCCATGTGTGGGCAAATCTGCCAGCTTATGATGCCATGACAGAGAAAACTCAGCAAGAAGCTGCATGGCCACTGCAATATAATTGGTATTCCTAAAAGAATAAAAAAAGAAAGCTATGGCTCACATGACTTTTAAGCAAACCTAAGTCATCCACGACCAATGCTATACAAGACAAATAGCCTTGACAAGCCCAATGCCTCGTACGCCGCAAAAACACCATTATTAAACGCCGCAAAAATACCATTATTTTAAAAGGTACACCAAAGTCTCATTCAAACCTTGATGACGTCACAGGTTTTTATTCGTATATTGCAGAAATTGGTAGCATCAGGCAGGTTTCAATTTAACTGCATGGGGGAGTGACTTTTTCAGGCGTACCGGACCACAGAGGTCATTTGCGCCACCTTTTTTGAAGCGAGTACGTTACATGTCTGACTATAAAAGCGGGTGTTTGCGATCAAGGTGCAGGCATGTGGACGTTTACATAAAGGGAATTTTACGTTATAGTTTGTGTTATATTTTAGGCGCTGAAGGCGGGGCTAGGATGGGGACATCCCCCTAATGTCTAGATGGCAGGGGCGTCAATTTGTATCCTTTTGTGGGGGCCAGGGCCCCACCAGTGTTGATCTTGGCCCCCCCAATGTTGATTTGGCCCCCCAATAACATATGCTATTTTTATGCTCATAAAAAAGTTGAAGAAAAAAAGAAGAAAAACACCATGCTAGGTACATAGAAAATGTAGTTGATGTTAACCAGCACATTTTGTAATTAAAAAAACAGATTTGGGTTAGATAGTGGACTGACTCTCCACCTTTTGCTACAAAATTCAAAATGGTGTGCACAAAAACCAATTGTCATTGTCAAACTTGCATACAATCCAGTCCCGTGAACAACAATCAGTTATCATTGAGAGTGTGGATATACAAACTATAATTAACCTCAACAGCCCACTCATCACACTATCAGTTTGATATTTGCCTGGTACCTAGGCACCTAGGTACATGCTGCAGAAAGACTTAGAAGAGCTTGTGAAGTGGTCCAAAAATGGCAGGAGCTTGTGAAGTGGTCCAAAAATGGCAGATGAAATTAAATTTTGATAAGTGCAAAATCATGCATGTATGCAGGGGCGTCGATTTGTATCCTTTTGTGGGACCCCACCAATGTTGATCTTGCCCCCCCAATGTTGATTTGGGCCCCCCCCAATAACCTATGCTATTTTATGCTGATAAGAAAGCTAAAGGGAAAATATGAAAAACACCATGCTAAGTAGAAACATTGATGTTAACCAGCACATTTTGTACTGAATAGAAACAGATTTGGATTAGATAGTGGACTGACTCTCCACCTTTTGCTGAAAAATTTAAAATTGTGTGCAAAAACAAACAAAACAGCTGGAATTCCCTCCACTGTGGAAGTACAGCTTACATCTTTCTGGGTTGGTTGGTTGGTTATTTGGGTTTACTGGCGCATTGACTGCGTTGGTCATACAGCGCCCATACAACTTTTCTTGTTCCCACCTTAAAGCACAATAATACCCAAAAGCTTCCAAAAAAAAAAATTACAACCATGTTCACAAAAAATAAAATTTTGTATTCAAAATCAGCTTAGGTTAGGTTAGGCTCGGTTAGGTTTCTTTTTTAAGGTTGAGAATTTTCAGAAAATAAATTAAGTGAAATTTTAATTTAGTTTAATTTTTGTTCTCAAAAGATAGGTTAGGATAGGCTAGGTTAGGTTTTGTTGCATGAAAAAAAAATATGCGATGTTACCGAACTCAAAGTCTTTTTGGCATTATTTTGCTCACAACCTGAAAAGTAAGCACAAAAAATAAGTGGGTCCAATCATCTTAGTCACCTTCATAAACATGGCATTCTGCATATTTTTCTTTGTTTTAAAGGAAAAAAAGAACACCTTAGACTGCAGGGTTACCAAATAATTTGCAATTTTTGGGGGAAACGTTTTTGGAATTTTTTTAAAAAGTTTTCCAACTTGAAAAGCCTAAACTAACCTAACTTAACCGAACCTAACCCATTTGCTTGCTATATGGAGGCAAATGTGTGTAAAAACTTGTCTTGTTACCACCTTAAAGCACAATAATACCGATTTAGCTAGGTTAGGCTAGTTTAGTTGTTTACCTTGGAAAAATTGTTCAATCATTTTCAAAAATAAAATAAAATTGGAAGTTTTCCTTCAAAAGCAGCTGACATTAGGTTCGGGTAAGTTGGGTTCAGTTGTTCAATTTAGAAAATTTTCAGAATATATATTGCTTAATTTTTGTTTCTATTTTTTTCTCCAAAGCAGGGGCGTCGATTTGTATCGATAGACACTAGCGCGCATTAAATGTCACACATCGTGATGGGCGTTCCTCAGAACATCCAAAATTGTAACATGCAAATAAAAAATTCCAGTTACAGAAATTCCAGCGCCTGAAGTCTAAATTTGAGGTTACAGTGACAAATGTGACGGAGGTAAGACATCTGTGGTGCAATTGCGCGCAGTGGCTCGGATCTATCGTCACCGTCACCGTCACTGTTACCCTCCTCCTCACTCCACACACCAACAAACACACACCGGCTTAAATAAAAATACTTCCGGAGGCCAATCTCATGTGACGTCGTACTGATTCGTTTTTTGTACTTCGCACATTCTGATGTATCGCACCTTCTGATGTATCTGCGGATTGGTGTGATTTTAGATAGTGAATAAATAGCTTGCTGATATTTAATTCCCAAAGGAACGGTAGTTGAAGAAGTTGGCAGGTAAGCTTGAAAAAGTCCAGTCCATGCTTTTTTCTGATTTGTGCTCAGGGTTTTCATGTTAATATCACATAACTACCACGTTTGTCTTCAAGAAGAGCTGTTTTAAGTTTACTTTTATTAAAATTTTCATTCCACTGCTCTTAGTGCCCTTTCTGCCCAGGATTGGGGCACCTAGTGTTGCATTTCCGTCCAGGGGTTGGCACACCTTTTGGTAAATTTACAGCTTAAGGTAATTTCTGATTAATTTTTTCCCATGCAATGTTTAGGAATGTGATAAACACGATTTTGGTAAATTTGTGTTTTAAGGTGTTTTATGAATTCGTGGAATGTATCATTTCAATACAATGTTTATGAATGTGACTCAGATGATGGGACCACTCATTTTCGATACAAATGCCTACATTTCAGGTTGTAAGCAAAATAACATCAACAAAAAGCTTTGAATTGGGTGACATAGGGTAATGTATTTTTTTTAAAATAAAATAAATGCAACATAACCTAACCTAACCAAGCTTAACCTCCCCTTGGAGAAAAACAAAACCAAAACATCAAGTTGTAAAAATTTCAAGCAATGTATTTTTTTACAATAAAAAAATGTAACCCAATTTAACCTAACCTAACATAAGCTGCTTTTAAAGGAAAAAGATCTATTTCTTTCAAATTTTGGAACAATTTTTGCAAAAAATGTCGAACTTAAAACACTTAAACTAATCTAACATCACCAAACATAGCCCATTTGTTTGCTTTATGGAGGCAAATGTGTAATAACTTGCCTTGTTACCACCTTAAAGCACAATAATTCTGGTTAGATTAGGTTGGGTTAGGTTTTTTCATTTGTAAAATTTCAATAAAATAAATTGCTAGATATTTTTTCCAATCTTGTTTTTATAGTTGTTTTCTCCAAGGTCAGCTTAGGTTACATTAGGTTATGTTGAATTTTTAATGTATTTCTTTTAATTGCTATGTTACCTAACTCAAAGCCCATTTTTAATGTTATTTTGCTCACAACCTGGAAAGTAAGCATTTGCACAGAAACTGAGTAGTGCCATCAGCTTAGTGACATTCATAAACGTTGCATTGGAAATTTAAATAGCAAAAATATTAATAAAATACATAAAAGCACACATTTAATGTCCTTTCCTCTGCAAATGCATGCCTTTCAATTGGGAATACAAAATAACACCAAAAAAGGGTGTGGAGTAAGGAAATATAGCATACAAATAATGTTCAAGATGTATGATAACCTTACCTAACATAGTTCAACTTCCCATACAAGAAATTAATTGTTTTTAATTTAAATTTTCGAGGCATCTTCTCAAATATTTTCAACTTAAAAAACCTAGCCTAAGCTAGCCTGAACCGTTTATTATTTTTTGTAGAAAAATCATTAACAAAAATTATTTACCAACAAATGATTTTTTTATAACTTACAACAAAAGCCTAACCTTATAACTTACAACAAAAGCCTAACCTAACCTGACAAACCTTACCCCTTTGTATGCTTCATGGAGGTAAAATGTGTGTAAAACTTTTCTTGTGGTTACCTTAAACTGTGATAATACCTGGCTTTTTGGGTAATATTTCAGCTCATGGTACTCTCTGACTTCTTCTAATTTATTTTTTAATGCAGTGTTTGTTAATGTGCTGAACATGATGTAACCGCTCATTTCCTCTGCAGATGCACACTTTTCATTTGTGAGGAAAAATAACGTGGAAAAGGGGGCTTGGATTTGAGTAATATAGGATGAAAAATAACGTTCAGATTAAAAAAAATGTAACCTAACCTAACCTAGCCTAGACTTCCATGCAAGAAATGATTATTTTTATGCCAAATTCTCCCCCCCAATTTCTTTTTTCTCAAACATTTTGAACTTAAAAAGTCTAACGTAACCTAATCTAGCTTGAACCGTTTTTGAAGATTTTTTTTTCATTTACTAACTTACAACAAAAGCCTAGCCTAACGCAATTAGACAAAACCTAGCTCCTTTGAATGATTCGCGGAGGTAAAAATGGGTGTAAAACATGTCTTGTGGTTACCTTAGACTGCAATAATATCTCTTTTTGTGCTACCTGGTGTACGTGATGAACCTCCATCTGCATGCTGCATGAGAGCATTGCACTTATTGGTTCACAAAGAACAATAACATTTTGAAAGTACAATATTTTCAGGAATGGAATCCTGTGCTGATAACATTTTCTGAGTTATAAATTTGCAGATCAGATCTACATCATTTGTGTTAAAAAATATGAGAAATTCATAGAAATGCATACACCGGTTTGTAGACAAGAAGTTATTCTGATGATTTCTGATGTATTGGAAAATGACAAATTTTCATGATGGAAGCAGGCAAAGTTAAAGTACATATATCTCAATAAGTGGTCAGTTCACTAACAAGACAGCAAATTCACTCAAATAGCACTCAAAATGCCAGGCGGCCCACTCTTTTTGCAAGTTTAAAATCGATGACAATGCTTTCTTGAATCATGTTTAAAGCACATGAAGGAAATGTATTGCTGACACTTGTTAGGAACTGATGTGTGTAACGTTAATTAACATTTCTAATGTCCTGATGTTTGTACACAAAATATAGCTCACTATTGTAAATAGCATGGGAAGTATGATGCCATATATCATGGCTAATTTATGGTCAAACTGTTATGCAGCAGATTCCCTGCATTGTTACTTAGTTATTTGGGCTTTAGGGCACAGACCATGTTGATCACATAGCTCCCTGCATTGGTGTTAACTGATACATCAGTATGTTTGCAAATTCACTGATGAGTCAATCCATACCATTCTCACTGGGGTATAAAAGCTACATTATAACATAGTTTATACCGGGCGGCTGTGTCGGTGAATTGACGGCACGTTAAACTTTCGGTCAAAATTCTGCCGTTTAACTTGAATTAATGGATCGGGTGGTGGGGCCAGGGTTCACGCAACAAGCTCTGCTTAGCAATCCGACCCTGGTTCATAAAGCCAGCCCAACAAGAACTCGGATGAAACTTATTATAATAAATAAATAAAAATGCATATAACAGAAACCCATCTCGATTGTCCTGCTTACTCAGGACACCATAGAAGTCAATGAAGCCAATGAAAACCATAGAAGTCAATGAAAATGTTACTTCATCCCCTGTATTGTTAATGGAAACAAGTCTCTTGAACCATATGTTATGTCCTTCACAGTGTTGCTCCATCCACCTCCAACTCCAACCCTGACCAAACTTCAGGAGCTCATCCTTCTCCAAAGCAGTGTGTTGAAGAAGGTATGTATTGTAGCATAACTACTCTGACCGGAATTCCATGGTATCCATGTTGCCTTACAATCCATCCTTGCTGATCCATGTAGCAGATGTTTGACTTTCCTCAAACTGTCTGGATAACTGGGGAGTTGAAATCACATGTGTGATGAAACAGATGAACTATTCCTGGATTCTTATGTTGCATCATTGCATGGCACAGTGACATACCGAATGGGGAGGGGGAATTGTGGGAAGTTCCCTCACCCCCCCCCCGTCCTGATAGGTTGTGGGGCCCCCAAGAGTCCGCCGAGCTTAGGAAAAAAATGCGCTATGCTCCCTAAGAATTTCACTCGGTCGACCAAAAATCGCACCGGGGCTCAGAAAAATCACATTCGGGGCCCCCAAACGTAGCGCAGGGGCCCCGATAATGACGCTAGGGCCTCAAAAGTTTGCACCTGGGCCCCTGAAAATCACGTTGGGGCCGCAAACAAGTCGTGCCGGGATTCAAGAAAATCACGAAGGGGGGCCACAAACGGTCGGGCCGGGGCCTCCTGAAAATCACGCCGAGACTGGGGTATTAAGAATTATCACCCGGGCCCCTGAAAATCACGCCTGATAGGTCCCACCGGGGCTCTAAAAGTCTCGTTGAGATCACCCAACAAATGAAGCCGGGTGAATGAAAAACAGTCCGGACACGGAAAATCAATCTGGGATCTCAACGATAGCTCACACAACTTGTTGGGCCCCCACAAACGTGTCGTAGCCACCGCAAGGGATCCCAACAAGTGACGACGGGGCCCCAAAAATCGCACTTAGACAAAAACAAATTCACGCCGCTTCTCTTGAAAATCTAACTGGGGCCAAAACGTCGTGCCGGAGCCCCACAAGTTGCAGCTGGCTTCCCAAGTACCAATATATACCCGGAATGTCACCTTGCGGACGGAAAAATTGCGTCAAGGATCCACAAAATAAGAAGTCGTCGGACGCCGGAAAAGAAACCTGTTTGGGCACCGGAAAAAAACGCACCGAGAGCCAGAAAAATCGTACCGGGTTCCAAAAATAGCCTGCAGGGGGCTTATAAAAATAGACTTCACCACAAAAACCACAAGGAGACTCCATCGAATCGACCAGAGCACCGGAAAATTAAGAATGGGTCCCGAAAGAAAATTATCCGAAGGGCCTTTCTACTCTCGATGGTGCAATCTGCGGAAAAAAACACGTTGAGCAGCCGCAGTGGCGTACTAAATGGAAAAATTCCCCTCCCTAACGTTAGGCACCAAGGAAATACTTTCACCCATCGTCATTACCGTTCAGGTCTGCTGTGCTCTGATGCTTCATCAATGCCGGTGTGTTTTAGCCTGCAAGTATTTTTATTTAAGCCGGTGTGTGTTTGTTGGTGGGTGGAGTGAGGAGGAGGGTAACAGTGACGGTGACGGTGACGATAGATCCGAGCCTACTATATGGCACTGCAGTCGCATGCTATTACTCAGAGTTGTTATGTTGGTGAGTTCGAGTCTCACCTGTCGCTACTCTTCGCCCGCGACCAATCGGCGTGAGAGATTGGCGACGCTATATGACACAACGGTCGACGTGTCGTAGAACCAATGACCAACCAAGAGTTGTTATGTTGAAATGTACTGAGCACTGCTCTTTTAATTATGTGACTTCACCAGTTATTGGGCGATTTTCCCCGTCGGTGAGGATGCTGAATAAACATAAACATACACATCGTCGAATAAGAAATCAGAATGTCTGAGATCTGAAAATATAGTGGGCTAAATCCGATGAGTTTTTTTTGGGGGGTGGGGGGGGGGGGGGGGGGGGTGGTGTCCAGTGTTTTGGCACTTCGGCCCCCCCCCAATGTTTTTCAAAAATCGACACCCCTGCCCCAGAGCATTGGAACCTTGGGATGTTGTTCATGGACCTGTTGAAAATGCGCCATTCGCAATCAAGACTAGATTAGGATGGGTAGTTAGCGGAGCTGTGAAGGACAGAGTGGAAGCAGACGTGAAGGTCAATCGTGTTCAGGTAGATAACATGTATCTTGATGAAACTCTGATTAGGATGTATAACGAAGAGTTCCCAGAAAACTGTGGCATAGATACTAAGGGTCCATCACAGGAGGACCGCATGTGGAAGGCCAAGGTAGCTGCAAGTTGCAGGAAGATGCCGGAAGGGCACTACGAAATCGGTCTCTCCTTTTTGTAAAAGCGACCCAATCCTGCCCAACAACAGAACATGTGCTCAGCGAAGACTGGTTGGCTTAAAAAAGAAGCTTGACAGGGATCAAGACTACTCCAATATGTACGTCAGCTTCATGCAGGACATGCTGGATAAGAAGTATGCTGAGAAGGTTCCTTCAGAAGCCTTAAGTAGAAACGATGGCAAGGTATGGTACATTCCACACCATGGTGTTTTCCATCCACGAAAGTCCAAAATTAGAGTTGTATTTGACTGTGCAGCTAGGTTTCGGGATGTTTCGCTTAACGACACTCTTCTCACAGGACCAGATATTACAAATTCCATTATTGACGTACTAGTTAGATTCCGACAGAAAGAATGTGCCTTCATGGCCGACGTTGAGGCTATGTTTTATCAGGTAGTTGTGCCTGAAGAAGACAGAGATTTCTTGCGTTTCCTCTGGTGGCCTGAAGGTAACACAAGCCAGCCTCCCGAAGAATTTCGCATGATGGTACATTTGTTCGGGGCAAGTTCTTCCCCTAGCTGCGCAAATTTTGCATTGCGAAAATGTGCCGAGGATAGTGAGGACCAATTCGATCAAGAAGTGGCTCGTACTGTGCGGAGGAACTTCTACGTGGACGACTGCTTGAAATCTGTCGATAGCGTGGAGGAAGCTGTCGGGCTGGTCAGAGAATTGAGGACGATGTGCAAGCGTGGAGGATTCAACCTGACCAAGTTTGTCAGCAATCGTAGAGCATTTCTGGAATTATTGTCTGATGAGCGTGGGGAGCAGGTTAGGACGCTGGATCTACATCAAGATCCCCTTCCCGTTGAGAGAGCGTTGGGAGTGTGCTGGTCGGTTGATGACGATATGTTTTTCTTCAAGGTATCTATAATTGATAAACCAGCTACGAGAAGAGGAATGTTATCGGCTATCGCTTCCATATATGATCCTCTGAGCATCGTTTCGCCTTACACCCTCGTCGGAAGATTAATTTTGCGAGACTTGACGGAACTTAAGCTAGGATGGGACGAGGAGATTCCTACTCTTCAGACGAGACAGTGGGAGGAATGGTTGAACGGCTTACATAGGCTGTCCGAGGTCAAGCTGCCCAGATGCTACAGGTCCGACAGTTTCGGGCGCATATTGTCGGCCGAACTGCATCATTTTGCGGACGCGAGTGAGAAGGCTTATGGTTGCGTGTCTTGTGCGTCTCACCAGTGATCAAGGATGCTATCATTGTGCCTTTCTCTTCGGCAAGTCTCGCGTAGCGCCCTTAAAGAAGCAAACCATTCCTCGCCTAGAGCTAGCAGCCGCTACAATGGCTGTTCGCGTCGGATTGATGCTCGAGAAGGCGTTAGAGATGCCAATTCGAAGTACTACGTATTGGACGGATAGCACGACAGTTCTCCGATACGTCAGGAACGATCGAACGAGATTCCACACCTTCGTGGCGAACCGCTTGGCCGTTATTCGGGCCGGATCGACTCCTGCACAGTGGAGGTTCGTCGGTACCAAGGTAAACCCAGCTGACGACGCGACAAGAGGAAAACAAAGCTCACGCTGGATCCATGGACCAGAGTTTCTTCGACGCCAAGAGGATTGGCCACAAATGCCGTCTGTCATGTTCAGTGATGAAGTAGATCCAGAAGTAAAGAAAGTGATGGTGGTTGGCGCCAAGGCGGTGGATGAGCCGCGTCCGACTCAAAGGCTGATTAGTCATTTCTCTTACTGGTATAGGCTAAGACGAGCGGTTGCGTGGTTTCGTAGAGTCCAACGGATCCTTCAGTTCCGTAGTCTACAGATTAGAGACAAGTCTGTTTGTGGATTTATCACGCCTGAGGAATTATCGCAAGCTGAAAGGGTGATCATTAAGTTCGTGCAAACTGACATGTTTTGTGAAGATGTTGGTGGTCTGACTGATGGAGACCGTTGTCGGGTGAAAAAGTCCAGTACGTTAGTCAAGTTGAACCCCTTTGTACAGAGTGGAATTCTTCGCGTTGGAGGAAGGCTGCGTTCGGCACCCATCCTTCATGAAGCACGGCATCCTTATCTCCTGCCGTACAGGGGTCATGTAACTGATCTGATAATAGGGCATGTCCACAGACTTGTTGGCCACCAGGGGCGGGAACATGTCTTGTCCCGTTTTCGCGAGAAATATTGGGTCATCAAGGGAAACTCAGCAGTACGGAGAGTATTAGGGAAGTGTTTATCGTGCCGGAAGCTGCAGGCTCCGACAATGAAGCAAAGGATGTCTGATCTACCGGAAGATCGAGTGAGACCTGATGATCCACCATTCACAAGTGTTGGAGTTGATATCTTTGGTCCATTCTATGCGAAGAGAGGACGAGGACAGGTCAAGCGCTATGGGGTCCTGTTTACGTGTTTAGCCATTCGTGCGATCCACATAGAAATCGCGGATTCTCTCTCTACAGCAGAGGTAAAAAAAGTCATCGTTCTGCCGTTTACTCCGGTGACACAATTGCTAACTGAAAGAGGCCCAGAGGAGACACAAAAGCCAGTGCTGGCACTGTTAATATACCTACCTATGCACCTACTCTCATTCTCTAGCCTCACTCAGAAAGCACTTATAAAAGTGATAAAAATGAGCAAAACAAGTAAAAAAAACAAAAAAACTTGTGCACCTTGTCCTTTTTGTCGCCTGAATGTTGGCGGAAATTAGTACAAGGATCTTGGCGAACGTTACGCTTACCGTCCAAACCGACGCGCCATTGCGTTAGCATGCGGCGTCTCCCGGACCGCCGGTGTCTCACCGGTGACAAAATGAGACACTCAGGAATGTTGTCGAATTTTGGTCGTGAGCTTGGCAAATGTGCTGCTGGCCAAAATTTGGTAGCGCCGGCGGAGATGGAAGCTCTCTTCTGAGCCAATGAGAATCGAGCGCATTGGGTGCTTGAGTTTTGCTTCGAAGGACGCGTTCTGTTTGGTCTCGTCTGTCTCGTCACGGTAACAGTTGCCTATCAAGTTCCTGCAACAGATACCTACCTAGGTGGTAGTAGCTGATTAAACTATCCGTTCAGGAGCCGATTTTTGCAGAGATATAATCCTGAGAGAAGACTAGGCATGCCAAATATGCCTGGATCTACTGGCGTGGGCTCAAATCCAGATGAGCCTTGACAAGAAAGCATGGGGATAAAAAAAGCCAGCAAAGAGAGCAAGGCCTTCAACTTCAAACTGGCTCTCAAGGCAGATTGTGCAGTGTGGCGAAAAATCCAAGGATGGTGGTGTGTGTAAATTCAGTGGTGAAAGAAGAAACCTGAAGCGGCACTGTGTATCAAAGCATCCATGGGCTAAAAGAGCCATATCAAATCCGCAATGATTCATTCGGTGTTGGAGGAAGGTGGAGACAGGCATGGAAAATTGGAGGTGAGTCTGGTAAATAAGGTTAAAGGATTTGTACCTTCAGTTCAGTTATACAAATGTGCTAGTACTGGATCTACCAGGCCAAATTCTGGTAGGAAATTGCCCTGAGCTCTCACCAAGTTGGTAGGTAGAGCCATTGTATTTATCGGCTTGTATTACTTTTACACAAAAAATGGTTTCTTCATTAAGAAAACCTTCTTTTCTGCATTGATTTATTTTGCAATGATGAAACAATTTCTCGAACAAACCTAAAAACAATAATTAGATGATGTTGGAAGGAATATCTAAAAAAATTATCATATCAAGATCTTCAGATCAAGGCTTCAGAAGCCCCCCTGAAGTGTGTTTTGTGTGCCATTGCCAAATTCTGAGAGCTATTGAGCTGGAACTTTCTAAATTTCCCTAAATATTCATTGTACACATTTTGAGACCCTTTTGAAAATTTTGATTGTACCGAAGAAGTGTCCAGGCAGTCATTTTGGGTGACATGTTGGTGCATTTCTCCCTTATTCATCCCCCTGAAATGCCTATGATTTTTGGGTATGAACAACAGCTTAATGTATGTGAAAGGTCATTCTGCATCGAATGACATTTTCCCCATCAAATTTTTAAAAAAAAATAAAGTATTATTTTTTATACTTGGCATACCTAACGTTCGGTTGTAGGAGCTGACAAGAAAGTGACAGTGCCAAGGAGTTTTCAACCTCATGTTCGCGACCCCCCCCCCATCCATTTTTAGCAAAAATATCACCGGATTAGGCCTGTTTGTACCCTGGTATGCATCTCACGGTACGAACAATTCTGCTATGATCAACTTTAGCTGATATAGATGGTGCAGCATGTAAAATAAGGAGGGGGTGGGGGTGGGGGGCTGCCTGTGCAGTAGGCACCCACGGTACCCCGCCTCCCTACGCCCATCGACGAACAAAAACTCAGATGCACGCCTGTTTTCCACGAAATGGTTACTGGCTGCCACTGGGGAATGGAGTTTGGAGAATGGAGTCAAACCCTTGTGGGTTTGACGGAAAAAAATGAGACACATTTGAGTTCCTGAAATTGTCCGGTGACACAACGGATACTTTTTTAACCTCTGCTCTACAGATTCGTTTATACACGCCCTGAGGCGCTTCTCGGCTCGTAGAGGTCAGGTTAGGTTAATACGATCAGATAAAGGTACCAACTTTACCAACTAGTGTAAACTGAATTAAAATGCAGTAACCTTTGCCAAGGTTAAAAAAATAGCGTCGGAATGAAAGAATCTCCAATTTTAAAGGTTTTTAAAAAATAATTGTTTGGAAGCCAATATGGTAGCAGAGTAGATTCTGACACACATCGAGTGTTCCATGCTGCTCAAGTTCTGCTAACAGCAATAGTTGAAAAAATCGGATCCACCGGTGTGTATACGTGCACGAACGTTGGCGTGGTACAAGACGTTGAACGTGAACGCTTTGGTAAACAAGAACAAAAATCCGGTAACTTAGAAACGGTGGAGGTAGGCTGTGGCCCCTACACCGGAAATTGTCGTTAATTATTATTTTAATAAATTGGCCCCTTTGCCAAATAGTGGTCGAAATCAGGTGCTTTTAACCAAAAATAGTGGGAGAATGGACACCTTCCAAATCCGTTCGACCCCTCCCCTGTGCAATTCCTTGGTACGTCACTGGGGAGAGGGAGGGGGGGGGGGCTGACGGCGAAAACCGAAAGTTGCCCCCCCCCCAAACCGGTGGGCTAGATCCGCCAGTGGTGAAAGTTGTGTATAAATTTGGTTAATAGCAGCTCATTTTCTCTGCAAATGTTACTTTTTATTCTGCAGGCCAAAAAACGAATTAAGCGGCATTTAGTTGGGTAATATAGCATAAAACTGTTTCTAATGCAACATAACCTGACCTAACCACAGGTAAATGCACAGAAAATAATCTCATCATATTAGTCACCTTCATAAACATGGCACTCTGAAGAGAAAAAAATGTAAGGCAAATTTCCCTGTGATGCCCTAAACAGAAGAACATCATTAAGTTAACATCAGCTAATCCATTCACGATTTTAGACATCACGAACAGGAATGACTGCGTGTCCTTAATCACCTATACCTGATTGATTGGATATATAATGCGATAAGTCTCTCCATATTCATAATCATAAACAATCATTAATTTCCAAACGCGTATCAACACCTTGGTCCGGTTCAAGTCCCGACTCGATGATCGCTTACGATCTTACCTTCCTCACTCGCATTTTGGACTTTGCTTCCAGGTAATATTGAACCTCCCTCACAGGTATGAAATCGCCAGCCACCCCATCTCCGATAACCGCAATAGTTCAAACACGTTCACCTCGTTGTTTCACCACCTTCCACTGTATCTATTGGAAGGTCCCGCCATCTGTTGATACAGAGGAAAGCTTCCGTCACTGCCTTGAGCATGCCTTCAATAAAGACGGCAATTATTCCGCCTTGTCGAGAGTACGCCAACTATTGTTGAACTTCTTGATATTTGGATCTTGGACGTTCCGGCTTTGGACCTTCGGTCTTTGGACTTTTACGATCCTTGGATGTTCGGTTTTTGGACTTTATTTACTTTGGACCTTCGGTGTTTGGATGTTATGTTTCCTGGACTTTACGTTCTTGGACTTTTGGTTATTGGTCTTTTTGTCTTTGGATGTTAGTGTTTTGGATGTTTCGATACGGACCCGTGCAAGCGAGTATAAAGAACGCATGTGTGGTAGCGTAGTTGCGGTCATATTACGCAAGGACGTAAGAAATTGGCTGCGTAGGTAGGTATGCGCTCTGAGCTGAGGGTGAAGTGTGAAGTATTTTTGTTTGTTTTTCATATGGCTATCCTTGTACTGAGACCAACAGTGAAAGGAAAGCGCATTGCTCCTGTGAGTTATGAGAGACAACAGTGTTGATTATTACTAGTCACTGCCATGCGGTGCCATCCATCGTTCACTTCTTTGTTCCTATGTTTTGACATCTGATTTGACCAAAAATGAGAATGCGTATTACATATGCATATTATGTAGGTATGTAGGTATTATGAGCAAATTGAATTTTTGACAAAATTCAAAGCATTGAAAAAGTACTCTAATGCACAAATTTACCGAAGTTTTGTCTTACAGTAACATATGAGTGGTCTGGGACAATGCAGTTTGACAGGTAGGTGCATGCAATCATGAGCTGGGATGTATTTGGTGACAAAGGACAAAGGATCTATCTGCTGTGTTACAAAGTGATTTTGTATTCAATGGAAGTATAAACTTATTCTGTAAAATGTAGTTGAAAACTGGGGTATTTGAGCAAATGAAAACACAAATCAAGAACTGTTTGGTATTCTTTGTTGCATTGGCTTGAGATGTTTCAACCAGGTTTTGATCATTCATCCTCATAACACTTAAGAGTATATGTTATCATTTAACTCCATAGCTCATTGTTCCTGCTAATTAATTCACAAGGAATAAATACTAAAAAATTGAAAGTCACAATACTTATGGTATGTATGATTATTGTAAATATGTATTTTTCTTTTCAAGTAATTTTGTAACTCTTGGATTTTTTCCCAATGTCATATTTCGAAAGGTAGTTAGCATGATCTTACCACTCATTTTCTCTGCAGTTTTTGTTTCTCAGTTGGCAGACAAAGTAACACCAAAAAGGAGCTTTGGGTTGGGTCATATAGCATACAAAATAATGTTACGTAAAAGGAAAAAGCCGCATGGTCTAGACTAACCTAGCTTAACTTGTAATGTAAGAGAATAGTCTTGAAAGATGGAGAAAAAAATCAAACAATTTTTCTTCTAAAACTTATCAAATAAAACACCTACTCTAACCTAACATAGCCTAAGCTGCTTTTGAAGAACAAAAGAACTTGAGGAACAAAAAAACACTTTTGTGCACCTAAAAAAGTGACTGAAGCGAGCCTGATTTGCTTTGCTTCCTGCAGGTAAAATGTGTCCAAAACCTGTCTGGTGAATAACTTAAAGCACAATAATACTGCACATACAGGTGGTGTTAATAAGATAAGTTATTAATGATGTTAAATAGAAGTGTGGAATATTGTTCCCCCTTGGTTTGTCATGCACCAAATATGGAATGCCTCATGCACTGGTGTTGGATGTGAATATTCAGTAAATGTGTTGTTCAAGGCTGCTGCAGGATTTGAAGAAAAAGAAAGTTTTGAAGAAAAAATTGAGGATATTTTTTTAAACATTGGTGCTGTTAAAATAGTTTTATTATACACCAGCGCCCTTATTATCTGCAACAAATTGACACTATCCTCACTTAAAGACATCCTTGCGATGATATTTCATCTTTAAACAACTTTGACGATGTATAGCGGCAGTGTCAGTTGATCAGGAATACCTTCATTGAAACGAGTGATACATTCTGAGGAAGTTTCATGGGGGAATTTTAGTTAGTACCATCGTTTGATCAAAATATTCAATTTCACATGCGACCACATCATGCTTCTGGCGTTCCCCATACTGAAGCTATACGGAAATATGCGAATATGTCAACATTAGAACGAAATTGACGAATACTAATGGCCGTTATACTGGAATCTAAGTGGTATCACCTGCTACAGAAATTATGAATGTATCCAGCACAGCTGGGTCAAAATCTCGAGATAGCATACTCTCTTTGTTTTTGACAATTATCTTCAAGAATTAGCCTCTTGCGGCGGCGGCCGCCATGCGACCCAATGGCATGCTTCCAGTTCGAAATTCCGCCGCTAGGTGCAAACGAAGCGCTAGCAGTAGCGAGGCCGCGCGTGTCGCCTATCGCTGCCTCGTCGCTGATGCCAGCCACGTGGCAGGCAATCGATCTGGGCTAGCCACAGGTCGGTCTCTTCGGCGGAGAATGGCGGCAGTCTGAACGCCGCAAACTGTCGGCCAGACGGTGGTCGGGACTGCGACTGCTCAGCTGCCGCCGATGAAGCTTCACCGATGCCTCCGTCCATGCTTGATGACAGGCAGTTGTACGGGATCACGTCGGGGTCACCAAATGTAGCGGCTTGGGTGGCTACGTTTCTTATGACGTGTCCGTATGGTGAACTTCAAACATCCGTAACATGTGATACGTATATCGAGCGGCGAGAGTGGGAGAGATAAAGTACAGTTTGCATGACACGTTATACACGGTAACGGACGTGTCCCAGTGCGGTTCGGCAACAGCGGCCCGTGCGTGACCTTAGCGAGGTCACGGACGATACTGGCGAGCGGCCAGTTGCCGGGCGTCTCTGCGCAGGCGCATAACAATGTTCGCCGCGTCGGCTCTACCGCATGTGCCGTCAGAGCAGTACAACAACCAAAGGCAACACATCACAAACTACTGCACCACAAACAACCTTCCACTAAGCCTCACCACCCTTCTCAACGATGAACACCCAACATTACACGAACAGATCTTCCACTTCCTTTCATCAACACGCATATTGGAACAACTGTGAAGGGGGAAAAAGGAACAAAAGAGACATGGGAAAAAACACAAAAAAAATGAGAGGAAAAAAGCGAAGAAGATATGTGTACGCATACATATATATGGAGGAACGAAAATCCATGAACCCCTAAGTGTCGATATGTTTGTTTGAAATGTTCACTCCAAACGGTGATAACCTTCCCCCCCCCCTCTGCACCCCATACCCCAAGCAGCACCGTCCGGACTGGCTTCTCTTCTCGTCATTCTTCACTACTGCGCCTTCTTCAACATCTGAACAACCTACAGCCTCAACTTCAAGACAGTCCATCACACCTCTACCCAGCTCTACTCTGTTATCTTCAAAACTACCTTAACTTCGGCACCTTCCAACAAGTTAACCTTACCTATCCTATTCCTTCTACCCCCGACTACGTCGTTCCGTGAACCATAACCCACTACCACATTCATCTACACTCTACCGGAAACAGCCGACATCACCACACGGTGGCAGGCTGGCCAAACTCTCACACACACATACCCGAGTGTACCCGAGTGTACATACCCGAGTGTACTCTCACACAGTTGTATATACTTCTGAGGGGGGAGTGCCCTTCAATATTGGCTTTGATCCTCCAATAATTTTAATATTTGTTATTAGACCCTATGGAGGTGCCCCCAGTCCATCTGGGCCTGCCCATTGACTTTATGTAATTTCCCCACCAATTATTTTCAGAAATCAACACAGGTATTGATTTCTGATTGCAGGTGTTATTCACATGTCTGTGAATAGCTGTTGTAGTAAATTCTGTGGTAGTAAATTTGGGACTTTCTGTTCATATGTGTGTTGGGCCTATGGTGAAATATGAAGTATTTGAAGGACATTTGATAGCCTTGCTGAAATTCATATTCTGTCTGAGCTTAAAGTATGGGAAACAAAGTGGTTTTCAGGAAAGGACAGGAGTTTTCATTATCTAAGGATATTTATTTATCTGGCTGTATGATTGGTATTATTATGCTATGATGTGGTAACAGGACAAGTTTTTACACACATCTGCCTCCATAAAGCAAACAAATGGGCTAGGTTTGGTTAGGTTACGTTAGTTTAGGTTTTTATGTTGGACATTTGGACACAAATGTTTAGACGAAAAATAAGAAAACGTTTCAAAATTAATTATCTTCAAAAGCAGCTCATGTTAGGTTAGGATACCCTAGTGAAAAAGTCCTACAGAATTCTCAGAAAATCCCCACGATCCTACAGGATCCTGCACATTTCCGCAGACACTCCTGCACAGACATGCGATCCTGCAGGACAACCCTGCAGGATTTGAGAAATATAGAAAGCTGTCCTACAGGATTGTAATGTCATGCATGACTGTCCTGCAGGATTCCAATGGCATGCATGACTGTCCTGCAGGATTTTACAGATAACTATTCAGGTCCGTCTTAAAGGTTTGATGTGACGCAATTTTCAGTAACATATCTTGGGAGGGGAACTGGGAGCATGTGCTCCTGCCCTATGGAAACTGGCGCTCCTTCGGCCGGGAAGAGGCACCCCTCCGAGAAGGTTCGAGTGCTGTACATGATCATGTGGTTTATTATACATAATTCTGACAATAATCATGCAAGATCCTTCACAAAACCATGAAGGGTCATGTACTATTCAGGTACAGGATGAAGTGTGATTCACATGCAGGATCCAGAAAAACTTACGTGCTGTAGGATTTATGTTCAGGAACGTGCAGGATTTATGTGCAGGGCCCTGTAGGATTTATATGCAGGACACCACAAGATCCGGTAGGCTCCCATTCAGTTTTATGCAGGATCCTGCAGGACGGTCATGGATCCAACAGGATTGATGTAAAGAATCCTGCAGGACAGCCCTGGATGCGACAGGATTTATGTGAAGGATCCTGTAGGATTTATGTGCAGGATCATGCAGGACAGCTGTAGATCTGACAGGATTTATGTTAAGGATTCTACAGGATTTATGCGCATGATCCTCCAGGACGGCCCTGGATCCTACAAGGTGTATGTGATGGATCCTGCAGGACAGTTGTGGTGTAGCGGAGCGCGAGTGAGAGCACCAGCATGCTTGGCGGTTGACTGCTGTGCATGAGTGCTGCCATCTATTAGACGATGTGGTGTACTTAAGGTTCACCCTTTGATGTAAGATGACAGTGTCATTAATCGTGCTTAACCATGTCAATTATAGCTTGTTTCTCTGCTTATATCTAATGCCCTGTGTCCAATAGCCATCTGCCATAATAGCTGTCTACTTCACTCAACTGACTGACCTGTACGCTTTCCCAAATGCATGTACTTTTCGATATCTTCGTTCTTCAATGTAATAACTAGGTTTCAGGCTTCAACTGTTCGGTTACCTATTGTGCCGGCATACAAGTGTCCCATCTTGTGTCTCTGGGATCATCTCTCTGGAGGTCGACCACGCTTGGATAGCACACTTCATGGGTGTCAATTGGCGACAGGACCTCTCTGGCTTAAGACTAACCAGCATTACCTTTCTTTCATTACCTGAACACTACCACGGTACCTCTCATCCATTACCTGTCATCACCATAGTACCTTTTCTCCCTGGTGGTTTTCCCAGATCCTACGCCTGTACACGCACCTAGGCGCTACAGTGGATTCGGCAGGATTTATGTGCAGGATCATGCAGGACAATCCTGGATGACAGGATTTATGTGAAGGATTCTGCAGGATTTATGCGCATAATCCTGCAGGACAGCCCTAGATCCTACAGGATTTATGTGAAGGATCCTGCAGGATTTATGTGAAGGATCCTGCAGGATTTATGTGAAGGATCCTGCAGGATTTATGTGAAGGATCCTGCAGGATTCATGTGAAGGATCCTGCAGGATTCATGTGAAGGATGCTGCATGATTTATGTGAAGGATCATGCAGGACAGTTCTGAATCTGACAGGATCTATGTGAAGGATCCTGCAGGATTTATGGGCAGGATCCTGCAGGATCCTGTAGTATCCTTGTATCAATATCTCACACAGAATCCTGCAGGATCCCTCAAGACGCTGTCCTGCACAATTGTGCAGGACAATCCTGTAGGATTTTTCCACTAGGGTAGGTTGGGTTAGGTTATTAAGTTTGAAAATTTTCATACAATAAATTGCTTTAACTTTTCAAAATTGTACTTTACGATTTTTATCCAAAGGGAGGCTAGGCTAGGCTAGGTTAGGTTAGGTTATATTGCATTTGTATTATATTTTTTAACATCTATTTTATGCCATGTTACCTAGCTCATTTTTGTTGTTACTTTGGTGTTATTAAAACCCTTTTTGGTGTTTTTACTCACAACCTGAAGAATAATAATAATTTTCACCAAAAATGAGTGGTCCCATCGTCTTAGATACCTTCATAAACATTACATTCGAATGCTAAATTTCAAGATTTCATAAAACACCTTAAAGTACAAATTTATCACATATTATTTAGGTCATGCTGAAGTGGAATCGTGAGAATATTTGTACAGTAAATTAATGGCACAATACCAATGGGTATTCTACACTTACTACAAACAGAGGCATTTGTGTCAGATTGATTGGGGAATACCTTTTTGATGGCTGAAGCTTCCTCGAAAACCATTTGCATATAGTGGACAGTTATGGGCCCAATGATTCACCTTTAGCCTATTTGCAGGTGCTGGCAATTCAATGGTTGAGGTGGTCAGTGGCCCTATTAGCATATACAAAGTTATGTATTATTGCGCTTTAATGTATTCATAGGACAAGTTATACACACAGTTAATCTCTATGAAGCAAGTAAAAGAGTTAGGTTTGGTTATGCTTTGTTAGGTTAGGTTATTTGGAGAGAAAACATTTCAATTTAATTTTTCAAAAACAATTGTATTGCTTTCTTAAAAAACAGGTTTGGATAGGTTGGGTTAGGTCGGGATTTCTAACATTGAAGAAGAAAAAATCAAAGGTTCCTGTTTATTTTTTCAAGTTTTGCTTGCTTTACCTGTGGTTAGGTCAGGTTATGTTGCATTAGAAACAGTTTTATGCTATATTACCCAACTAAATGCCGCTTAATTCGTTTTTTGGCCTACAGAATAAAAAGTAACATTTGCAGAGAAAATGAGCTGCTATTAACCAAATTTATACACAACTTTCACCACTGGCGGATCTAGCCCACCGGTTTGGGGGGGGGCAACTTTCGGTTTTCGCCGTCAGCCCCCCCCCCCTCCCTCTCCCCAGTGACGTACCAAGGAATTGCACAGGGGAGGGGTCGAACGGATTTGGAAGGTGTCCATTCTCCCACTATTTTTGGTTAAAAGCACCTGATTTCGACCACTATTTGGCAAAGGGGCCAATTTATTAAAATAATAATTAACGACAATTTCCGGTGTAGGGGCCACAGCCTACCTCCACCGTTTCTAAGTTACCGGATTTTTGTTCTTGTTTACCAAAGCGTTCACGTTCAACGTCTTGTACCACGCCAACGTTCGTGCACGTATACACACCGGTGGATCCGATTTTTTCAACTATTGCTGTAAGCAGAACTTGAGCAGCATGGAACACTCGATGTGTGTCAGAATCTACTCTGCTACCATATTGGCTTCCAAACAATTATTTTTTAAAAACCTTTAAAATTGGAGATTCTTTCATTCCGACGCTATTTTTTTAACCTTGGCAAAGGTTACTGCATTATTATTCAGTTTACACTATGCCCCCCCCTTTTAAGCGCTTGGGGGGGGCATGGCCGGAATGGCCCCTCCCTGTATCCGCTAGTGACTTTAACAACAAATTCATGGCAAAAGTAATTCCAAGACTTCAAAAAGCGCCATGAGCCACATATTGACCCAAAGTACAGCAGGAGATTATGCATGGAGATTATGTAGTTACTGAAAACATTGCTTGGCAACACCAATCACTTGAAACTGTCCATATATGTCATTGCGCAGCTATGCCTAGGACTATGGATAAGGATGCAATTTCAGGTTGTACACCAGTTTTCCATTTTTCTTAATGCCATGTTTATGAATGTAAATAGCATAATGTAAATGTAAATGTAAATGCAAATTGCCACCCCCGTAGCTCAGTGCTGCCCGATACCTCATTGGTTAGAGCCCCGGCCTGCACTAGTCTCCCTGTCCTCTGACAAGACATGGTTCGAGTTGCTTCGCACTCTCGATTTAGCCCCCGGCTGTAAGGGTCAGTTGGCAGCTGGACCGACAAGGTCGAGGACGAGCTACCGGGCGGCAGTATCGGTGCATTGACGGCACGTTAAACTTTCGGTCAAAATGTAACCACTGATTGCATGTTTCGTGTGAACATATCAACCCGCAGATATGTTTGTACCTGCTCATAATATATCTCTACCTAGGTGTTATCTGTTGCATATGTCTAATTCTATGTGTTTGGGAATACATAGCATATTCCGCACTCGTCCTTGCCCTAACTAAACATGAGAAAACGAATGTATTAAAATGGGATTGTTGATAATGACCCAGGTTCGACATATATTCAGTCACTGTGTTCCAGTTTTGTGCCGACATACCTGGAAAAATCATGAAAATTACATTAGTTCGTTTCATAATCGTTATTCGATATTAGTCGATTCCTAACTTATGGAGGTTACCTTGCGCAATTCCATATTGCCAAAATGAATTCAGGGAATATTACCTCATGTACAGCAGAAAAGTGCAGCACATTTCGCCTTCTTACTTTAACGTGAAGCGTATATGACAAATTGCATCATCTCACTAACGAGTTTAGAATCCTCGTCATACGCTAATATAAAATCCCGCCAACGTATGCAACAAGCTGCGTAGATTATTTGCGTGCATTTAGGTTCAAAAGGCAGACACTGCTTGTAACGACATAAACGGAATTTTTAGCCTATTCCATGAAGCATCAATTATAACGTCTCAAGGTACGTTTTTGATAAAGCATAATACGTTTCCGCATACCCAAGGTAGCAGTGAACTAGCAGAAGAACTTTAACAAAACTAAGCGTATCAGTAGCAGAGTCTCCTTTCATTAGTGAAAGAGGCCGATATAAGTGTGGCGTTAGCAACTATAAAACATGACAGTGGCTGCCAAATTGTGTCGTCTATCACGTTCTACTGAACATATTTGATGCGACTTCCCCTTTTCCAGTAGCCAACTTAAATTTGGCTTCTTTGGCCAAATTTCCTATGGCGACCAGTGTTCACGGACGGCTATCGGCTATCACTTTGTTTGTTTGGCTATCGGCTTTGTTCACGGCTATCATACTGCATGGGGAACGTTATGAATGCAACTGTGTTTGACACTTATTTGCCATAAATTAGGACTTTTCCGCTTTAGGTTCATCAAACCTCAGGGATGTAGGATCGCAAGACCAATTGGGGGGCTCAGTCCTGGGCCCATCAGCCTAGGATACCCCCAAATACCAATTTGTCCCAGTATTTGGGCCACTTTATTTTGCCACCTTGAAAAAAAACATCTTATTTTCCTTTTCCAAGTTTACCATGTACTTATCTTATCCGGGGGAAAATAATCAGGAAATTGTTAATACGAAAATATTACCGAATATGGAGATTCCACTTAGTGCTGAATCGTCTTCCTCCCCGTTTGTTTCCCATTGTGCGTAATTTCAGTATTGCTTTCACAATATTTAAATATGTTACTTCAAACTTCCGTGGTTGAAAACGGATTAAACACAGCACGAAACCAATGTAGGCGCGTGATTTCGATGCCCATGCCTTGGCTGCAGATTCGTAACTCGCATGCTCATGCTTTATTGTTTGCACGGTTTGATGCGGTTTCGAGGTTATGCCGCTCGACACCAATCACTGCACCCACGGAGCCTCCATTGCAAACTAACACACGCCTTCAAAACTGCCCTTGTCGTCAACTCAGTATTGTTGCGCGCGGAGTAACACAAAATATAGTTCAGCACTAGACATGAACATCACGTGGCGCGGCGGTCGATCTACTTAGTCCAAGCTACTTAGAGGGGTCAAGGTCTCGTACACACACCAATCCAACCAGCCGTTCACTTGGCGGCTACATCCTCCCCCTTGAACCCACTAGGTTCAACACAATATTCAAGGCTTCGAAATCTCTCCTGAAGAAAACAACAAGCAACGTTAAAGAAATCGTGCATACACTCAAGCGGCTTCCTCCAACACAACCAACTTGGATATAGGCCTTCGAACAATCGAACTACCCCTCTTCACCATTGCACTTCTTACGAGGCCATCGCGATCCGTGGTTACCTGCACCACGAGTCCCAAGGGCCACTGTCCTCTTTGAGTGGCCTGGTCTGCAACCAGCACTACGTCATTCACGCGTAGATTCCTATGGCGCTCATGCCACTTGGATCTCGACTGGAGATTCGGCAAATATTCCTTGCACCACCTTCTCCAGAACACGTTTGCCAAATATCGTACCTGCCTCCATCGCTTCCTAGGATAAGAGTCATTTGGTGTGAAAACGCCTGGAGGAAACGCAGGGCAACCGCGCAGCAACAACAAGTGGTTTGGAGTCAATGTCTCCTGGTCCCTTGGATCCGCAGACCCCGTCGTTAACGGACGACTGTTGACGATCGCTTCAACTTCACACATTAGAGTTTGCAAGGACTCATCATTCAAGGTTTGTTCTGTTGCTACTGCATTGAGGATCTTTCTGATTGTTCGAATTTGACGTTCCCAAACACCTCCGAAGTGTGAAGCTCCGGGAGGATTAAATATCCATCGAATCTCCCTCTGGAGCATCACCTTAGAGATCTCAGCTTGGTTCCAAGTCTCAACTGCTTCTTTCAGCTCCTTTTCGGCGCGGACAAAGTTGGTACCTCTATCTGATCGTATTAACCTAACCTGACCTCTACGAGCCGAGAAGCGCCTCAGGGCGTGTATAAACGAATCTGTAGAGAGAGAATCCGCGATTTCTATGTGGATCGCACGAATGGCTAAACACGTAAACAGGACCCCATAGCGCTTGACCTGTCCTCGTCCTCTCTTCGCATAGAATGGACCAAAGATATCAACTCCAACACTTGTGAATGGTGGATCATCAGGTCTCACTCGATCTTCCGGTAGATCAGACATCCTTTGCTTCATTGTCGGAGCCTGCAGCAGGGTTGCAAAAACCCGCGAACTCGCAAACCCGGGTTTGCGTGACAGTTTTTGTATTTTTCCCTACGAAAGTGACAGAACAGAGCGACGGCGACGTGTTTATTAACTGCGTAGCATCGTGAAAAATAATTTCGCCAGAAATGTAGCCTCTTGACACCACCAGAAAAAAACGATTTGACATGACTACATTCGCGTGTTTAAAGAGTTTTATAGAATCCGTCAACACATTTCAAACATCTTCAGAGCTTCCTTTTTATACCAGGTTTTGATACCAGATCTGCGAACTTTCGTGACAATTGTCATGCCCGTTGGAAATTCCCATTGGCAATCGAGAGAGTTTGCGAAATTTTGCCAAGAGTTTGCAGAATTTTGTCACGGCGTGACTCGCTGCGGAAGTTTTCCTATGACGCGGAGGTGTGGGTAATTCTTCAGACAGTAAATATTATATTTGAAGGGCCTTTTTTATTCATAGTTGTTGAGGAACAGTGCTGGTGATGGAGAAGGGTGCGGGAAAAGTGAAAAGGGTAACACCATCAAGGCTGAAAAGACAGTGCAAGTACTGGAAGTCTTGTCAGTACAGGGGACAGCAGCGATCATTTAAAGTTCACTTTAAAGCTGTGCACCCAGGCAAAGAAGTTGAGTTTGCGGATAAAGACAAGGCATTTGGCCCTGAAGGGCGTTGGTCATGCTGGGTGAAGAGACCTGTGGAGGATGTGGAGAAGCCAAGGCAACAACAGCAGTGCATGGATACAAGTAAGCTTATTAATACATATTATTAACTATTAAGTGAGGGTAATCATGGGACAGTTGCCACATAACGATATGCCAAATGTCACCTTAGGATCTAGGAATTTAGTAGGGAAAGGTGGGTATTTTGGGTATTCATTTAGCAGGTGACACACATTGGGAAATGTCACATTTATTGATTTCCCAAGGTGGGGCTAAAACCTAACATAACATAACCTAACCTAACCTGACCTAAACTGACCTAACCTAAACTGTAACCTAATCTAAAGCCTACCCTAAACCCCCTAATCTTTGGACAAATTTCCCAAGATGTGAACATTTCCCAAAGGTGTGACGCCTGCTAAATGATTACCTTAATATTACCTAGCTGGGAAATGTTCATGTGTATCTTGTAATACATTTATGAACATACAGTTCAACATACAGGCGCGGTGTGCGAGTGTTTCGTGTGCCCACTATGGTGGTGTCGGATGAACATAAACATGTATTTTTTGTGTGGCTTGCTTGTGCGTTTCTCTATTGTTACAGTGTCTTGCTGATTGTGGAAGTGAGTTCCAGGTGCGGATGGCTCCGTGAGTAAACCGCTTATGCGTGGTGGCGAGGCGCGGTGTGCGAGTGTTTCGTGTGTCCACTATGGTGGTGTCGGATGAAGACGAAGTGCGTGTTTTCCAGGCGGAAACTTCATGTCTGCGTGATATAAGTTATTTGTTCAATTGTGGCCCGTCGTCGATGTGGATGAATTTGTGGATTGCGCTGCAGTCATGGATCGGAATGAGCTTGTCAAAGCGACCAACCCAAAGCCTGTCGAGCGGGAGTGGCATGTTCGTTCTTTTCAAGCCAGTGGCAATGCGCACTCGTATTTCGCACTGTTCATAGTATGATATCAGTTCATCTATAATATGAATCCGTAAAGATGTCCGCAGACCTGGTGATGGAAGAGAGGCCAATCAGAAGCTTGCCTGTCCACTGACTGCATGGAGTTATTGGTTGTCAAGTTTGAGCGCTATTTTTGCGACCTATATGGCACGATATCAATTTCGGGCAAATGGGTATACAATTGTGGAACTGGTGACATATCAAACATTATTGGAGGTGACCTCACTATACCTGCAATACCTCGGTGAGATGAAATGACCTGACCTTTAAATGTTCACATATCATTTCAAATTTATTCCCGGAAAGGTGTACCAATGTCGCGGTGCTGCGCGCCACCGTTTTTTTTCGTTAACCCCGAAAAACCTTAGAGGGGGGGGTCAAACATCCCGCCCCCAGCAGGGCGCGGGTTAAATACACAATTTCAATTTCCTGTTTAACCCGGCAGGCGGTGGGCCTCTCAGCCACCTTCCAGGCGGTTGGGGGGCATTGTTTTTGCCCCCCTTTACTTTTTTCACGATATCTCCTAAACGCTTGGCAATAGCGACACGAAATTTTGCACACGGTAAGATGAATATCTAGGGCATGCATGTGTCAAATTTTGAGTGTGTACTAGGTCAGGTCAGGCCACAGTAAGGTCAAAGGTCAAATTATAGGATGATTATTTTATCCAAGTGCAACCGATGCTTATAAATCAGGCAAACCTTTAAAATGTCTAAGACATACCTTTACAGTGTTACCCAGAGGTCTTAGTTTAAATTTTGCTTGACCCAACCTGACCTGACCTGGCCTAACTTACCTGACTGAATCAGTTTCGGCGAAGAAAGTTGTTATGGATATCGTTAGAACATCACTGTGACCTGACCTGACCTCAGATGTGCCTGAAATTTTGTACACGTATGCGCTAGGTATTCATTTGAAGCTATACCAAGTTTCGCGTTGCTATCTCAAAGCATTTCGGAGTTGTCGTGAAAAAAGTAAAGGGGGGGGGCAAAAAAATGCCCCCCCCCCCCACCGCCTGAAGGGTTAAGATTCCGCGTGACAGATTTTGGGGTGATGACAAAAGTTTGTGACAGTCTGATCACTTTTTGCAGCCCTGGCCTGCAGCTTCCGGCACGATAAACACTTCCCTAATACTCTCCGTACTGCTGAGTTTCCCTTGATGACCCAATATTTCTCGCGAAAACGGGACAAGACATGTTCCCGCCCCTGGTGGCCAACAAGTCTGTGGACATGCCCTATTATCAGATCAGTTACATGACCCCTGTACGGCAGGAGATAAGGATGCCGTGCTTCATGAAGGATGGGTGCCGAACGCAGCCTTCCTCCAACGCGAAGAATTCCACTCTGTACAAAGGGGTTCAACTTGACTAACGTACTGGACTTTTTCACCCGACAACGGTCTCCATCAGTCAGACCACCAACATCTTCACAAAACATGTCAGTTTGCACGAACTTAATGATCACCCTTTCAGCTTGCGATAATTCCTCAGGCGTGATAAATCCACAAACAGACTTGTCTCTAATCTGTAGACTACGGAACTGAAGGATCCGTTGGACTCTACGAAACCACGCAACCGCTCGTCTTAGCCTATACCAGTAAGAGAAATGACTAATCAGCCTTTGAGTCGGACTCGGCTCATCCACCGCCTTGGCGCCAACCACCATCACTTTCTTTACTTCTGGATCTACTTCATCACTGAACATGACAGACGGCATTTGTGGCCAATCCTCTTGGCGTCGAAGAAACTCTGGTCCATGGATCCAGCGTGAGCTTTGTTTTCCTCTTGTCGCGTCGTCAGCTGGGTTTACCTTGGTACCGACGAACCTCCACTGTGCAGGAGTCGATCCGGCCCGAATAACGGCCAAGCGGTTCGCCACGAAGGTGTGGAATCTCGTTCGATCGTTCCTGACGTATCGGAGAACTGTCGTGCTATCCGTCCAATACGTAGTACTTCGAATTGGCATCTCTAACGCCTTCTCGAGCATCAATCCGACGCGAACAGCCATTGTAGCGGCTGCTAGCTCTAGGCGAGGAATGGTTTGCTTCTTTAAGGGCGCTACGCGAGACTTGCCGAAGAGAAAGGCACAATGATAGCATCCTTGATCACTGGTGAGACGCACAAGACACGCAACCATAAGCCTTCTCACTCGCGTCCGCAAAATGATGCAGTTCGGCCGACAATATGCGCCCGAAACTGTCGGGCCTGTAGCATCTGGGCAGCTTGACCTCGGACAGCCTATGTAAGCCGTTCAACCATTCCTCCCACTGTCTCGTCTGAAGAGTAGGAATCTCCTCGTCCCATCCTAACTTAAGTTCCGTCAAGTCTCGCAAAATTAATCTTCCGACGAGGGTGTAAGGCGAAACGATGCTCAGAGGATCATATATGGAAGCGATAGCCGATAACATTCCTCTTCTCGTAGCTGGTTTATCAATTATAGATACCTTGAAGAACAACATATCGTCATCAACCGACCAGCACACTCCCAACGCTCTCTCAACGGGAAGGGGATCTTGATGTAGATCTAGCGTCCTAACCTGCTCCCCACGCTCATCAGACAATAATTCCAGAAATGCTCTACGATTGCTGACAAACTTGGTCAGGTTGAATCCTCCACGCTTGCACATCGTCCTCAATTCTCTGACCAGCCCGACAGCTTCCTCCACGCTATCGACAGATTTCAAGCAGTCGTCCACGTAGAAGTTCCTCCGCACAGTACGAGCCACTTCTTGATCGAATTGGTCCTCACTATCCTCGGCACATTTTCGCAATGCAAAATTTGCGCAGCTAGGGGAAGAACTTGCCCCGAACAAATGTACCATCATGCGAAATTCTTCGGGAGGCTGGCTTGTGTTACCTTCAGGCCACCAGAGGAAACGCAAGAAATCTCTGTCTTCTTCAGGCACAACTACCTGATAAAACATAGCCTCAACGTCGGCCATGAAGGCACATTCTTTCTGTCGGAATCTAACTAGTACGTCAATAATGGAATTTGTAATATCTGGTCCTGTGAGAAGAGTGTCGTTAAGCGAAACATCCCGAAACCTAGCTGCACAGTCAAATACAACTCTAATTTTGGACTTTCGTGGATGGAAAACACCATGGTGTGGAATGTACCATACCTTGCCATCGTTTCTACTTAAGGCTTCTGAAGGAACCTTCTCAGCATACTTCTTATCCAGCATGTCCTGCATGAAGCTGACGTACATATTGGAGTAGTCTTGATCCCTGTCAAGCTTCTTTTTTAAGCCAACCAGTCTTCGCTGAGCACATGTTCTGTTGTTGGGCAGGATTGGGTTGCTTTTACAAAAAGGAGAGACCGATTTCGTAGTGCCCTTCCGGCATCTTCCTGCAACTTGCAGCTACCTTGGCCTTCCACATGCGGTCCTCCTGTGATGGACCCTTAGTATCTATGCCACAGTTTTCTGGGAACTCTTCGTTATACATCCTAATCAGAGTTTCATCAAGAGACATGTTATCTACCTGAACACGATTGACCTTCACGTCTGCTTCCACTCTGTCCTTCACAGCTCCGCTAACTACCCATCCTAATCTAGTCTTGATTGCGAATGGCGCATTTTCAACAGGTCCATGAACAACATCCCAAGGTTCCAATGCTCTGGGGAAATTGTTGCCTATCATGAGATCGACATTTGCATCTAGACTTGGAAGCGACAACTTCCGCAGATGCGGCCACCGCTCGACATCTTCCTGCTTCGCAATGTCATCAACAGAAACAGGGATCTTGGCAAGTGTGTATGCAGGAGGGAGGGACAGGAAGGGATAGGAGTCTTCGTTTAGTCCTGCCACCTCCAGTCAAGTGACAACAGAACTTTTCAGTTCATCGCCCTTTGCTTGCATTGTAGAGATCACAAGAGTGGTGGGAACTGCATCTGTGCATCCCAACTGATCCAATAGGGACTTCGTACAAAATGTTGCTGAACTTCCGCTATCTAACAGAGCGTGAGTTTTGATGATTTGTCCATACTTAGACCTAACCTTGACCGGAATGATAGACATGCCACTCCCAGAACAGGCACTCTCATTGAAAATGGTTCCAATGCCCATTACTGTTGGGCTGCATGTCCTCTCCTCAGCTTCCAGCTTGACCCTGTCCTGCTGAACATTGCGTTCAGACTTCCTAGGCTGCAATGGATTCCTATGCAGAAGTGTCGGGTGTCTGCCCTTGCAGATGGTGCACGTCCTTCTTCCCTTACATTGACTCGAGAAGTGGCCCACTCGTAGACAACCAAAGCAGCGGCGACCTTTACGTATAAAGTCCAACTTTACCTGCTCGTCTTTACCAGAAAGTTGCTTGCAATCCTCCAAAAGGTGATTTCCTCTGCAGAAGGGACAATAGACAATCATTATAAGAATAGGGAGCTTGTTTTTCTGTATTCCAGGGAGAGTTGATCAACACATTTGATGGACAACTGGTTCAGTGTACAGAGTGCAACCAAGAAGGGCCCTTGTGGCTCATAGTTGCACTGATCTTTTATGTCTTTATGTCTTTTATTCTATTTTTACACATTTCTATTCCTGCTATGTTACCTTACTCAAAGCCTCTTTTTGGCACTATTTTGCTCACAAGCTGAAAAGTAAGCATTTGCACAGAAAATAATCTCATCATATTAGTCACCTTCATAAACATGGCACTCTGAAGAGAAAAAAATGTAAGGCAAATTTCCCTGTGATGCCCTAAACAGAAGAACATCATTAAGTTAACATCAGCTAATCCATTCACGATTTTAGACATCACGAACAGGAATGACTGCGTGTCCTTAATCACCTATACCTGATTGATTGAAGATATAATGCGATAAGTCTCTCCATATTCATAATCATAAACAATCATTAATTTCCAAACGCGTATCAACACCTTGGTCCGGTTCAAGTCCCGACTCGATGATCGCTTACGATCTTACCTTCCTCACTCGCATTTTGGACTTTGCTTCCAGGTAATATTGAACCTCCCTCACAGGTATGAAATCGCCAGCCACCCCATCTCCGATAACCGCAATAGTTCAAACACGTTCACCTCGTTGTTTCACCACCTTCCACTGTATCTATTGGAAGGTCCCGCCATCTGTTGATACAGAGGAAAGCTTCCGTCACTGCCTTGAGCATGCCTTCAATAAAGACGGCAATTATTCCGCCTTGTCGAGAGTACGCCAACTATTGTTGAACTTCTTGATATTTGGATCTTGGACGTTCCGGCTTTGGACCTTCGGTCTTTGGACTTTTACGATCCTTGGATGTTCGGTTTTTGGACTTTATTTACTTTGGACCTTCGGTGTTTGGATGTTATGTTTCCTGGACTTTACGTTCCTGGACTTTTGGTTATTGGTCTTTTGTCTTTGGATGTTAGTGTTTTGGATGTTTCGATACGGACCCGTGCAAGCGAGTATAAAGAACGCATGTGCGGTAACAGCCGACATCACCACACGGTGGCAGGCTGGTCAAATTCACACACACAATACACACACACTAGCGTAGTTGCGGTCATATTACGCAAGGACGTAAGAAATTTGCTGCGTAGGTAGGTATGCGCTCTGAGCTGAGGGTGAAGTGTGAAGTATTTTTGTTTGTTTTTCATATGGCTATCCTTGTACTGAGACCAACAGTGAAAGGAAAGCGCATTGCTCCTGTGAGTTATGAGAGACAACAGTTGATTATTACTAGTCGCTGCCAGGCGGTGCCATCCATCGTTCACTTCTTTGTTCCTATGTTTTGACATCTGATTTGACCAAAAATGAGAATGCGTATTACATATGCATATTATGTAGGTACTGATTACCAGGGTGGGAATTAAGGTACTTCTTAAGACATTTTATCTCTGAAAACATTTTTGCACTCTGGGTTCATACTGGATAGGATGTGCTTCACATGTAGGTATTATTCCAGATGATCAGATCTAGGTAAAATGCGATTTTTGTGATTTTTTTTTGAATACAGGGTATTTTAATGTAAAAATCATGATTTTCTCTGCAAATAATTATTTTTCAGTTGGCAAACAAATACACGACCATAATCTTCACTCTGCAAGCGGTAATCTTTACCTTTTGGCCGACACATACTGCCAAGGTTAGTGATTTGTAAAGAGGTGTATAGTGGGGAACAGTGACGTCACAGAAGTCAGGCAAGTGACGTCACAGGAGTCGGGTGTCTGTAAAGATTACCACCTAACCTAGACTAAGATAATGTAGCATAATATACAAAATGTATGATAGCATAATGTAATCTAACCGAACCTAACCTGAAAACCAGAATCCTCAGAAACAAATTTTTCGGCCATGACGTCATGAAATATATGTGACATTGTATGTGACACCTCTTTTCAAATCACTAACCTTGGCAGTATGTGTTGGCTGAAAGGTAAAGATTACCCTGCAAACATAGCACATCGAGTATAATTATCCGTACCTGGTGTCACAGACGTGATAAAGAAGACATTCAACACTTCATGCACTCGATTTAATACTCTGTCATCGAAAACCTTATGTTTCTGCCTTAATTCGACATTATCTCTGAGAATGAATACTCGCAACACGTCGCGCCAGCAACCATCGATAAGGGCCGGAAATTTCTTGCGATGCTGTATTATTTTATTTTACATATATTTGATGACGTCATGGTGGAAAAATTTGTTTTGGATGATTCTGGTTTTCCGGTTAGGTTAGGTTAGGTTAGGTTAGATTAGATTACATTAGATAATGATATAATATATTTTATATATTATGCTACATTATCTTAGTCTAGGTTAGGTTAGTTTTTTTCTTCCCCCAACTTAATGCATATGACATCAAATAATTATGACGTCATCAACCGTCGCTGACTTAAAAGTAATCATTTGCAGAGAAAATGAGTGGTCACATGATTTTTACGTTAAAATACCCTGTATTAAAAAAAATTCCAAAAAATCGCATTTTACTTGTTTCTGGAAATTTACCCACATGTACTCTGACACAAATGTGGGAACAAAGATATCAATAAAAACAAACACAGAACGACACCAAAAGAAAACGCTGGTTATTCCACTTACGGTCACCACTCAACCTAATCACGCACCAACAGCAACTTGCAAGATGATGTGCATGCGCACTGAGAACACTTCTCCGGCTCTGGAGCCCCGTCTCGGAATACCTGTTTCTGCCACCCTATAGTGGGAAACTTTGACAGTTTTAAGAGACGTCTCCGGAGTCCCGAAGGCCACCGATCAGAATTGGCTGAGTTAGCATTTTCTGTTCTGAAATCTGTCTGTCAACCAATCAATGCAAGGTATTTTGTATATGATGTCGTAGCCATTAGCAACTTTGAACACATGGTTAACAGTGTCCACACAAGTTAACAGTAAACACAAGACCTTGACTGATCCTTTGCTTTGATCACATCCAACTGGCGTGTGCGGTAACAGAGTTGCGTTCGTATTACGTGGGAAATTGGCTGCGTAGGTAGGTATGCGCTCTGAGCTGAGGGTGAAGTGTGAAGTATTTTTGTTTGTTTTTCATATGGCTAGCCTTGTACTGAGACCAACAGTGAAAGGAAAACACATTTCTCCTGTGAGTTATAAGAAACAAACAGTGCTGATTATTACGGGTCTCTGCCGGGCGGTGCCATCCATTGTTCACTTCTTTGTTCATATGTTTTGGCATTTGATTTGACAAAAAATGAGAATGATATTACTTATGCATATTATGTAGGTACTGATTTAGGTTTTTCCGGTTGGTTGCTAGTAAGCAGATTCCATGTATAGAAAAAATAATGTCCATGAAAATGTGCTCCGGAAGAAATCGGTATGCACTCCAACTCCCAACCCGGAAAGTAAGGTTCCCACTCTGCTGATTACCTACGTAGGTTTTTCGGTATTATTCCAGAAATGGGTAAAAAACGATTTTTCGGATTTTTTTTAATACAGGGTATTTTAACGTAAAAATCATGATGCGACCACTCATTTCCTCGGCAAATGATTACTTTGCAGTTGGCAAACAAATACATGACCATAATCTTCACTCTGCAAACATAGCACATCGCGTATAATTATCCATACCTGGTGTGTCACAGACGTGATAAAGAAGACATTCAACACTTCATGCACTCAATTTAATACTCTTTGACATCGAAAACCTTATGTTTCAGTGTTGGAAAAACTGGCGTTTGTTGGTGTTATGCATACCAATAAATTTTGTACTCCAGGATTGTGACTGGACAAAATGAAATATTTTGTACTCCAGAAGGGAAAAGGAAGAACAACATTGTTTGGTTGAGTTCTACCACTCTAAGTCCATACCTGAAAACAACTAGCAGTTTCAGCAGTCCGTATGCGCCCACTCACCAACAATCCCTGTCGACCATAACAAAACTTTGAAACGCGTACAGCCTGTATAGCATGCCATACCAAGACATGTTTCTCGGTGTTGCGCTAAAAACGTCTCCGCTGTCCAGTTCCAACTGGCGGCATGTGACGTCATGTGAGAAGATCCTACTTTTGTGTCACTATATCGTCAATATTTAATTAAATATGTATTCAATATTTATTCAATATTTATTCAATATTTATCAATATTTATTGTTATATATTATGCATTTATATTAATCAACATTTATTCAATATTTATATTCGGAGTCATGGGCAAATATCCCTAGTTGGCAAAACTGGCGGTACTTGGTATCGCCGGAGTAAATATTTCAGGCCCCGTTTGGCAATTAAGATGCTTTGAATGTGCAATCGAAGGTCATTTTGTTAAAGAGACAACTTTTTTACACACCATGAGCCCGTTCAATGCAAAAAAGTCACTTTATATTTCCTCAAAGTGGCTTTGGAGCAATGAAGTTCTCCGAGGTAACACACCAAGAAACCAATGCCATTTGTGAACTTATGAATGACTGTCCAATAATATTTTTGAAATCTGTGCTAAGATAAATTGTGCGCCTTGAAATATAACTGCATTTGGAGTTCATCAGTGTCGGTGAAGGGTCTGTAATACCTGTTCCGATTTTACTCCGACCCTTCTGTTGCCGGCCCGGTAATCCGCCGTAGTTTTACCGCTGGGGTAACCCGGCTCTATTTTCCAGTACATCTTTGACAACTGTTGGGAAGGACGGGCTGATGGAGTTGGTGAGTGTTTGTGGGTTGATTATTTTTTAGGTTTGTGGTGTGGGTACCCAAATGTGTACTGGCAGTGATAGCTAAGTGTGCCCATTCGGTTTCACTCTCTGTCGATTGTCATCATGAGATGTGAAGTCGTATTTCCATAAGTTTGGATCACACTGGCGAGTGTGGCAGGAAGTGGCGCACGATAGAGACCATTGTTCAGAGAAGTAGGGGTTGGCTGTGGTGTTTGCCACGCCTGGTTTTTCTCCCCTGTTGTAAATAGATCAGCCAGAAGGTTTTGTTTGCCTGGTGCAGAGGTTGGTGGTGAAGGTGGAATGGTGTAAAGCCTTGGCTCGGCGGTTGTCATGGGTTTCGATTCCTCGTGGTGCCCGCCATCCCTCCCAGGGTCCACTGATGGGGTCCACCCCCAGTTAATTGTATCTTGCTGTGAGGAGCTTGTAAAACCATTTTCATCATTTTAAGCTCATCTTTCTACTGGAAGTCTTCCTGATAGTTAGAAAACCTCACAAGTTATTCCCATTTTTAAAAAGGGTTCAAGGCATGATGCACTACATTATTGCCCAGTGAGTCTTACTTGTGTCCCATGTAAAATTCTGGTGTGGTAAAACGTGTAATTGTTGAGCATGTAACAGCATGAAATGCTAACATTGATTTGTAATTCCATTAAAGCAATGCTACCTAATTATGGACAACTCCTCATTTTTGTACTGCAGCAAAATTTTGGACATGGATGTTTGCCAAGATGTTTATGCATACAACAATGCTAACATTGGTTTTCAGCCCCATTAAAACAAGGTTAATTGTCGGCAAGTGCATTGCTATTTTTGTATTCCAGCTGAACATTTTGTACTCCAGTTAAAAATTATGTACTCCACTACCAAGAAAAAAATATGGAAATCCTACACTGTTATGTTTCTGCCTTAATTCGACATTATCTGAGAATGAATACTCGCAACACGCTGCACCAGCAACCATCAATAAGGGTGGAAATTCCTTGCATTTTATTTTTAATATATTTGATGACGTCATGGCCGAAACATTTGTTTCGGACAATTCTGGTTTTCTGGTTAGGTTAGGTTAGGTTAGATTATTTTATGATATAATATATTTTATATATTATGCTGCGTTATCTTAGTCTAGGTTATGTTAAGTTTTTTTTGTCCTCGACTTAATGCATATGACGTCATCAAATCATTATGTCATCAACTGTCGCTGACTTAAAAGTAATCATTTGCGGAGAAAATGAGTGTTCGCATCATGATTTCTACGTTAAAATACCCTGTATTTAATTTTAAAAAATCGCATTTTACCTGTTTCTGTAGATTTACCAGTTTTTCTGGTTGATTACTGGTAAACAGATTCCATGCATAAAAAAAATGTCCATGAAAATGTACTCAGTAAGAAGTTGGTATCCACTCCAACTCCCAACTCTGAAAGTAAGTTTTCCACTCTGCAACTCATGCACTACCATTATTCCACAAGAGCACCAGTTGAAACACAAGAATGCAGCGGAGCCGGCTTCTGGTGCCTCAATTTTTCTGAAAACCTCGATAAAGTTCTATGAGAAATAATAAATAAAAAGGAAAACATAACCTAACCAATCCTAATATAGCAAAATATACTAGAATCTAAGCTAATATAAACTAATATATTATAATATAAAAATACAATATCGCATCTGCATACTTTCGGCCCAGTGTTGCATCACTTCTGCTCACATTGTGGAGTAATGGTTGTATGTGATTTGTGTGATATAGGCAGAATACAAGCATTTTTTATGTGGAAAAGTGTTCAATCAACTGCATGGAGTGTTGAATGTCCCTACCAGGACTTTGACCATCTCATTAAGGTATGTGAACAATTTGTAGAGTTAGCCAGTCGAAGCATCAGTGCCATACCTATGACGTCATCACACTCCACAGATATGATATTGTTCAAATTGAAAAGTAAGCAGCACTGAAAACGATTGGTCATATCTTCTGGATCAGGTTCATAAACATTGTATTCTGAAGAAGAAAATTCCAAAAATAAACACCTTTTAGAAGAAAAAAAATTACTGGTTAGGTTAGGTTACGTTATGTGACAATTTCCCCCATATTTTGAATATTACTTGTTATGTTGTTACCTAAATCCAATCCCCTTTTTGGGCATTATTTTGGCTCCCAACTGGAAAAGTAAGCATTTGGAGAGAAAATCAGTGGTCACATCATGTTAAACACATACCAAGGCCATATACAGAGGTAAAATCATCAGCTTCTGTGTATCCTACTCAGGTTGCCTTATGGTGTGCATGATATGTCACCCCTCATCACAGTCATTGTGCATGAATATGGTCTAGGCAGTGTGCCCAAAGCAAAGTAGTGCATTGAGTTGAATAAATGTTGCTTTCTTTCCAGGAATAAAGTTCATGAAGTGTTAAGGCTTAATAAGGGCCACAGGGGTCATCTGGGTTAAGCCTATCTAGAAAAGATACTAGAATGAGCACACCCCAATTAATCCTTTATCTCAAGTTCCAAGGGAACTATATATCCCAGCCTATCCAGCACCATTCACTTGATATTGCATAACACACTCCTCAACAATTCCTAACTTCCAATCATGCCCCATTGTGCTACCATAGCCAATCTCATCAGTATCACATCCTGAAGGAAGGTGCTGAATCCACCGCTAGGTACATCCTATATGATATATAATACTAGTAGTATAATATACCCTATGTAGCTAGTACAATACTCAATTTACTAGCATGGTCAAAGACTTAACAGTCCAAGTTTCAACAATAACATAGGGACCAGCATCCCCCATGCTCATCAATGTCTCTACCTTACCTATCCAGCCCTATTCACTTGATCCCATGTAACAATGTGACCTGAGTGCCCTACCAATAATTTTCAGACTCCATCCACTCTTGCCTAAAGGCGCCTGTAAAGTGTACACCCACTTCACATAGATATCACCCCATCCACCACCCCCTAGAACTCAAAAACATGATTTTGCAACCTAAAATAGTTGTCCACCTTATTTGCAAATGCATTCAATGAGGGACTCCCCACAACATCAGCAGGCAGGCTATTCCACTGATCAACAATTCTTTGACTGAAGACCTGTTGTCACTTAACTGTCCCACACCTTGATTTGTCTCACCTGAATTCATGACCCCTATGTGGTAGTCTAAATATAAGGGCATCTTTCAGATTGACATGATCTAACACTTCAATGATTTTATACATTTATATCATATCGCCACTTAATCTCCTATACTTTAGTGAGTACATATCTAATGCCATAAGTCATTCCCAATATTCTAAGTTACCTATTCCACTGATGAGGCTAGTGGCTTTGTGCTGCATTCTTTCTAGCATATCTATATCTTTTTCGAAGTAGGGGTTCTTTGTCTATACATAATATTCTAAGTGGGATCACAAATAGGCCAAGTACAGCTGCTTGTTTGGCTGGCATTTCATAGGCATCTAAGCCCTCAATAACTCCTCCCAGTGAATTGCATTAAGGTAGTTCCTGAACTCATTGTAAATACTATTAGCAAAATTTGGAATCAATGCTTTATTAACTCCTACATTTCCAACATATCAGGAAAAGCATATAAGATTGTGATCACTATTACCAAAGGTCTCTCCTATTCTGTACAAAATTTCCTCATTTGTAAGCACCAGATCTAACATTTCATTTCCCCTTGTAGGTTCATGTGTCATTTGAAACAATACATTTTCCTCAAAACAAGCTATGAAACTTCTTTCTGAGTTGCTTAAACCTAGTTTTGTCTCCCATCCCTGCTATGTTGAAGTCCCCCAACAATTCAGTTCTCCCATGCACTCTCCTACTTATCCCTTCCTGCATCAACCTGTCAGTGTTTTCATTCTGGTCTGGTGGCCTATAGAATGCCCCAATCCTAAATCTTGTTCCATTCTTCAGAATGATATGTAACCACAAAGATTCTACTCCTTCACTACTATATCATCTACCGAATGTCATGCCATTATTTCCCTCACATACAAGAGTATCCCACCTCCTATCCTTCCCTTCCTTTGATGAGCATGCATGCTGTAGCCAGTCAATTCAAATTCTTGCAAGTTATCTCTAAGAATGCTTTCATTAACCCATGCCTCAGTAATCCATACCAAATCTAGCTTTTCAGAAAATATATATGCATACAGTTCCCCAATTTTGTTCCTAACACTTCTGGCATTTAGATAAAAACATGACAAGCTATTTCTTTCCTTGCTTGCAATACTTGCAACACTTACAAAGTGTTAACGTTATTATTTGAGTGCATTCATAGGCATTGTTAGCTTTAGATTAACTAATTTAACATTATTATTTGAGTGCATTCATAGGCATTGTTAGCTTTAGATTAACTAATTTGTTCCATCTGATCGCCCTGAGTCCATCATGTGCATGGGTGTATCCATGCAACCTTGTGAAATTGCTGCATGATGCTTGAGACCTGCTTGGAAATAATGCAAAGGACTTTTTATCATTTTGCTCGAAGTCAGTGTAGATCTAGCCAGGCTTGCCAGTAAAAACACATGTCCCACTGGTTTTCAGCAGAAGAGATCTCAAGCCATGCCACAAATCAGGCATATGCCAGCACATGACCACTGTGCAGCCACACTTTTTGTATGAGTGGTCTCCATTTGAGACAGACTTTCTTTACACAAGCTTTGTCTTCTGGGGTGAGGCTGAAAGGGTGATGTGTACTTCGATGGGAGGAGGCAGTCTGCATGTCTCAGGGGTGTCTACTCGCCGATCTGGCCTTGTTTACTGTGGGTAGGGTGAGGGGTTGCAGTCAGATTCATCAGAGGTCTTATGTGGCTCCTCCAGGGGAACCTCCTGCTGCTAAAGGGGAGGGGATTTAACCAGGGCTGTAGCTTTGTATGTTTTTTTTTTGGGGGGGGGGCACTTGCATCCTCCAGCCATTGCTGGCTTTGCCCCCCCCACACTAATTTCAAACTTTGAAATGGGACCCTATAGGTGTACTTATGTTCCATTTGAATCCTCCCATTGGCTTCATGTATTGTGAACCATATTCTCCCTGATAATTTAATAATATCATCCCTCATATGTGTTCAATGCAAAATACAATTGCACAAGATTATGTACTCTGGGGAAAGTACACCAATGTTTCGGTTTAATGCCTTTGTCAGTATGACAAGTAGGATATTCCTACAAATAGGACATCCATAGAAGTAGGACATCCCTACAAGTATGTTATTCCTGGAAGTAGAATATCCTATAAATAGTATGTTCCTACATGTAGGATATCCCTACAAGTAAGAGATTTCTACAATTATGCTATTCCTACTTGTCATTCTGATGAAGTATTTAACCTGTCCATTGAACAATTAGCAATATGCATACCTCTTAAACTTATCCTGCATTCACTGCAAATAATAACACCTAAGGGTGCAGCCACTATCATTTTAAGGGGGCCTAACCCCACATAATTGCATTTAATTCAGTTCCAGTGTACAAAGCATGCTGAAAGTATATGGTTTGATGTTGCATACAAGTTTTGTATGCACCATTTTAGATCCTCTATATCTATGAAGGGAAGCACTCAAGATGTTAAGCATGTACATTACAACCCAAGTGAAAATGAATCCAGGTGCTCTGTGATAACCTCTATAACCACATCAGTTGTGTTTTAAAACCATGAAGCATCAAGCAACACTTCTTTTTGCCATACAATAATTCCTGCATAAAATGTCACCTGGTTGAAAATTATCCCAGGTGTACTTATGGCATTGTATCCCTGTGACCTGACGTCTTTTAAAAAAAGCATTTGCTCTTAAGATCATGGAAATGATGTCCTGGTCTTTGTATGAAGCATGAGTAAAATCTGTTGTGCATTGGAAATATTTTCTTCCCCATGTTTTGATGACAAAACATGAAGAATCAAAAATTTTAGTCTTTTCTATGGATTTGACAGGGTATAGTAATAAGTCCACCCATGACCTTTTTATGTGTGGTATAAAATATAATAAATATATGTTTTATCCGCTTGACAAAGCATGACAAATATATCTAGTGCTTTTCTACTGCATGACAGATGTGGCCGTAGCATGCCATGCTTTAACATGCACCATGTTGATAGAACAGGTACCTCATGCTGCTTGCCTTGATGCCAGGTTTGATGTGTTGTCATGCACAGGAGTGAAATGGGGCTGGCCATTCTGATAATAAAACAGCTGATGATTATATCTTGTTCGTTTTATTGTAGGTTAGTTAAGGCTTGCCTGAACATATGCCCAACATGTCTGAAGTACTGCATGATTTAAGAGGGACCTGTTACTCTTTTCATCCACAATATATTCTACTCTTGCCTCATACACACACCAGAACATCATTTCCATGATCTTGGGAGCAAATACTTTTTGCAGGTAATTTTCAGCCAGGTGACATTTTATGCATGAATCATTGCATGACAAAGTCAAGTGCTGTTTGATGCTTCATAGTTTGATGCTACATGACTGGCATGATTATAGAGGTTATCACAGAGCACCTAAATTCATTTTCACATGAATTGTACTATTGGTATCACAAATAGCTTGGCAGTCAATGAGGCATCCTAGTGCCTGGATATCCTGCATCGGTATACTGTTTCCCACCACGCCTATTCTGGAAAGCTGCAATTTTATGCAATGTTAAGTGCATGGACAAACAAGCTGTCAACAGTGATTATAAGGGAAGAGACCATGCTGCTGCATGCTACCCCTTCAGCTTTTCGCATCAGCCGGAAAACAACTGCACTGCATATCATGACTGAAGATTCTGGGTGGGTCAAGGGATTCTGAATCCCCTTGGTTTGGTACCATGCTAATGCTATCTTGCTATTTTCCCCATGCAATCTGAAAATATGTCATGCATATAAGTTCCTGGTCTCTCCCTGATTTGGCGAGAGACCTCCAGCCTTGCTGCACATATATGGTGCTGAAATCTGGCATGTCGATTCTCTAATCAAGTTGTCAAATGTCCCAGAAACATTGACCCTGGGTCACTATGAAGGGCACAGCCAAATGGTCACTGATGGGGCTTTAGCTACCCTCCCTCCCAGATAGTGACAGTTTATGGAACTATATGGATTCAAGGTATGTTATTGGAGCTCAAATTGTGTGCTTAACTTCATTAAAAAGCCACTCATTTACTGTGAGCATTGTTCCCCATGATGTTTATCTAGCTCCCATACCATCTCCCGCAGAGACTCGTCCAAGTAAGTGGAGGGACGTCCATTGGCTACTATTGTCACCTCCCAGCTGACTTCGGCTCCTGCAGTAATGCTGAAGCAATGTGAAAAGTTCCGTGACTGCGGGGCCGCTGCCTCCGTAGTTAACATGCTTGGAGAGTGCCTGGTCTCTCGCTAGCGATCTCATGCGCAGCAGCGTTTCTCAATGACCGGTCTATATCCAAGGGTTTTGCATACGCAGGTAGTCAGGTGGTGGTCCTCCAATTTCTCAAAAGTGCCCCCTTCCCACCCGTATTCGCCCCTGGTGACATGTCCCCATGTCAATGAATTCTGATCAGTGAATGGAAATTATTTTTCGTCTGTCGTTTTGTCTTGGGAACGTGTGGGCGCACGACGATCTTATATCTTTCGATGTTTTGTAATTCCAGCACTAGGTGGCTGCGGTTGTCGCGCTACTCCCGTGAGTTTCTGATCCAGGTGTCTGTCATCGATGGCATGAGTGAAATATCATACACTGACACAATAAAATATAAAAGGGAGGAAGTTATGTTTATAAAACTACACTTAGTCCTTGTGTAACCCCACCTGAAATATTGAACATGCATGGAGCCCTTGTTAGAATAGTACATGGATGCTAGAAAGAGTGCAGCATCAAGCTCCTAGGCTTATCAGTGGACTATAAAATTTAGAATATGGCGAGAAGCTCATGGCATCAGATATGTACTCTCTGAAGTATAGGAGATTAATGGCTGATACCATTGATATGTCTCAATCATGAAAGGGCTACATAATGTGAATATGAATGATGTTTTTTTTATTTAGAGTATAGCATACCACTTCAGGTTATGCAAGTCAAGGTGTAGTATAGCTCAATGTGGCAAGTTATCAGTCAAAGGTCGGTTGACCAATGGAATAGGCTGTCTGGTGATGTAAGATAGGTCATTTAAATTGTTTAGGTCCAATAATCTTCTTCAATTATAAGCTGTACAGTAGGGAGATGGAAAATTTGGTGAATGGAGTGGGATTATTAAAAGTAGGCTTTACATCACGATTATACATATGGAATCGTGCTCGTAGGAGGTATGCATTGCAGCGGCTTCATATAACTCAGTATTTGATTAGGGTGTTTCAGTATCTTGTTTCTGGTCTTATAATCAATAGTCACCGATGTCTGACTACTCGGATTTCCTTTAAAGTTGGCCCACAGGTAGTCCTACATGTCCTCCATGTATTGATCATGGTGGGCATAAGAGCTAACATGGATGTTCCTAAACTGCTGGATTGTTAGTGGTCAAAGGTAGCGGGCCACCGTTGCCGGACCGCTCAAATTTTCCTTAAAATTGCCATTGTGGTGTGTCTCATAGAAAGGTGACGCTCCTCTCGTCACCTCATAGAAAGGTGACGCTCATCCGGCCGGGAAAGGCCGGAGGAAGGTAAGGAAAGGTCCAGTGCATATCCATCATTTTCAACCAGAACTTGTTGGAGGAAAACGCGTCCATTTTGTGACGAAAACGTGTTTTTTTTATTTATGCTGAAGTCCACGCCCCCTCCACCTCATTTTTTTTCCGCCGAAGGCCCCCTTTCGAAGAACTGTGCCTCTTCATGGAATTCCTGGGTCTTCCTTTGAGTAGACAGTCATTGACGACAGATAGTACTGGACGTGCTGCTCGCCATGAGGAGAAGCGCTGAGGGGGGGGCGTCCATGGACTGAGCCATTGCAGTGAGAAGCTGCTCTGATGTTCCCTGTGTATATTATTTAATCAGCCCCATCTCTCCGGTCAGGTTCTCACACCCCATTTTGGGGGGGGGGGGGGTGCTTTCATAAACCCAGTCATTGGGATGAGCGGTTCCTCTTATGTTCCCTGTGTACATTAGTTAACCATAGCGACCGTATATGACCATTATCGACTGACCTCCTATGGGCGCTATATGATCAACATGGTCGAAGCACCCTAAAGCCCAAATAACTGACTGACCGTCTCTCCAGTCAGATACTCACACCCAATCTCGATATCTGCGATATATCTGCTTTGCGGATATCTCACAGGTCTAGCAGATATTTTGTTATCTGTGGGAGTCCATGTGAGTCTTCCGGGGTCTCTTTGAAGGTCATTAGAACCATTCTAAGCTTGATATAGCCATGCAGATGGCTGCAAGAACCCATTGAGGAATAATGGACATGGACATGGAGGCATGGGTCGCCTTTGCATTCTAAAAGGATCCTTTGGAGGTCTGGCAGGGCCAATGGAAGCCTGTAGAGTTCCTCTTGTTAGGAACCCATTAAGTGATAGAGCCATGTGCTCTGTATTAGGACCCTGGTGTCAAGGTCTGTGGCGACCCTGTGCGATCTGTGAGGGGACCTTAAGGTGTTGGTGCCTTTTAGGCAGGTGAGAGCAATATTAAGGGGGTGTTGCCCGGGTGTCAGTGACTGCGTGAGCGGGAGGTGGTCATTTAGCGCCTAATATCAGCAACCAAGGGATGCATCAAACCGACTCATCCCTGCGCCACGCGCATACCATGTCCGATGTACGGTGTGCTATGTTTAATTTATAATGGCGTCACAAGTCATATCAGATGGTCGTTAAAACCGGAATTTTGTAAAAGTTACACATTTTCGCCTGTATGTCTGGACCATAACTTGGCAGATTGGCTCGATTTAGACAGAACTCGATAACATTAAATCTTTGGAGTTCATGGCCGCCAAAATGTGCCTTCTTCCAGTTCAACAATCAATCGACTGGATGAGCCGATGTAGACAGCAATTGACTGTTCTGTTGTGACTTGGGTCAGGCAGAAGAGCTGCCATCTGGAGATTTCGCCGGACGTGTGCACCCGTAGCCGGGTGGCTCCCGTCTGCACGTTTGGACGTAGCCGGTCGCCACGCGGTCCTTCCACGGAGGCTATACTACCCCAAACGAGCCACCTGGACGGCGTCAGGGGTGGTGCCAGTGGGGCAGTGGAGCGCGCCACTGGCGCCCACCGGCCGGTGTGGCGCGCCACTAGCGCCGCCTGTAGCGGCGGGGCCGAGCGACACAGACACTGGGGAGGGGACGAGTGGTCTAGGGGTAAGATGCTCGTCTCACAATCGAAAGGTTGTGGGTTCGAGTCTCACCTGTCGCTACTCTTCGCCCGCGACCAATCGGCGTGAGAGATTGGCGACGCTACATGACTCAACGGTCGACGTGTCGTAAAACCAATAACCAACCACAGAACACTGGGGTGCTGCTCCGGCTGTGCAGGGGCCTGATCGGGCGGAGGCAGCCGACCGGCACCCCGGACAAGTCAGACGTCACGGCCATGTGGCATATGGTAGAGGCGACCAGGGCCGCTCCTGCAACTCACGTCGGAGCCGTGCACCGGCGCCGGTCTGGCAGCGGCTCGACATGGCGGGAAGTGGCCGCCGAGCCAGTGACGAGAACTCACCGTAGGCGCACATCGGGCTACCCTCACCACCGTCGGGCCCACCCCGCATGACTTGAGGGCCGATGACTGGGAACACGCAGTCCCCAGACCACGTTTTCAGGAGGGATCTAGGGAGCCAGGTGATTATGTAATGTTTCAGGAATTCGTTGACATGTCTAGGGAGTCAAAATAGTGGGGAAGTGTAATGCCTGATACCTCGACATTAAGTTGTATTGCGTTTGTAATAATGATCAGTTACGACTCGATACGATATTTGGCTACGATATTTGGAATTTGTGGCCAATTCCTGTGATCTATGGCAGATTCGGGGGTGGCTTTTGTGTTGTACCTTCAGAATGCTCGCCGCCATTGTGAAGGTTGAGTCCAGGATGCGCACGGCTCTTCTTATATATATATAGTCGGTGCATTCGATAACCTGAAGTTTCAGTGTATGATTATGATCTAGTGGGATCGATACCGAGTAACATACACCCCTCAGCACCGACAGCTTGAGTACTCTCTCGAGCACGTATAACTACTCGCAAGATAATGAGATAGTTATATAATTACAAGATAATTGCGAGATAATTAATTAACAAAACAGTATGCACCTATTAAGAACAACGTTGTTAAATTCTCTGTTTTGCTTTCAAAGGCCTTATAAATCGCCCAAGTCCGGGTCATGAACCAACTATCACATTCCTCATTTGAATTCACTGTGTCAGTCGAAGGTATCCAAACAATGTGCCGTCTGCCAACAGGCCGCCATGGATCAGAAGGAGCAGACACAGGCCCGCGTCACCATTTACATCTGCGGCGACTGCAATGAAGAGAACGAGATCCGCGCTCGCGATCCGATCCGATGTCGAGAATGCGGCTACCGCATCCTGTACAAGAAGCGCACCAGCCGACTGGTGGTGCTGGATGCCCGTTGAGTGATAGTGGTCATGCGTCCGGTGCCATCCTAGCAGTGTCGTCCATCGGGCTTGTAGAGCAAGCTTGGTAGCCAGATGTGCTGGCGGCGACTGTTTCATTATTGTGCTTAAATACATCTTCCCATGTGCGCACGCACTTTGACAGAGTTCATATCAGACCGGCATGAGTGGGATAAGGTAAAGGAATTGATATTCATAAAAATATAGATTCATCAAGCCGATCACTCAGCTACCGACCCGATGGAAATAATGCGACAAAGAAATTATATTGTGACTTGAAAATAGTTTGAAGGCACCTGGAGCGGGTGACTAGGAGAGCGGTTGCGCATGCTGGCCGTGCGGCTGCGATACTAGCGCTGCTGCGGCGATGGAGTGAACCTCAACTAACGCGTCGACATCATGCGCGAAGCTCGGTATGGCGCCTTAACAGACGGCACCTGACCGTGTCACTATCCACAGACCAATAGAAGGCCCAATGGGAAGGTTTCTATGCAGCTTCAAGGAACCACCTAAGCTATGTCACTATCACGAGCGTTACGTGTTTGACCTTTATTTTAAGCATTGAGGGAGAGGAATGTGATGTCTCTTTTCCTCTGTATGCGAAAAAACACAAGGTACCTCTGCATTGGCCTGGTGATAGCGAGGATATTTGTAAAGTTATCGACGCAATTTAAAATCTCCATCAAAATGCCTGCTGAGAAAGATTAGTTTTGAATGTTTTGATTTTGATCTTTGATCATTTTGAATTATGGGGTACGAGTAGTCTAGGGGTAAGTTGCCCGTCTCACAATCGAAATATTTTGGGTTTGAGTCTCGCCTGTCACTACTCTTCGCTCGCGGCCAATCGGCGTGAGAGATTGGCTAGGCTACATAACTCAACAGTCGATGTGTCGTAAAACCAATAACCAACCAACTAAATAGTTTGATCGAAAACAGGCATCTAGTGAAACCTTGTAATTTTTTATTAGTATTTGCCAACTTCAAACTAAGTTCCCTCTGCCATACATTTCAGCAGCATTGGGGGAGGGGGCACTGCAGGGCCCAGCAGTAATTAATATGCTCCAGACAGACCATGTTGATTGAACTCACGAAAACAGCAGTTCGGGATTTCTGTGAAACATAGATGGTAGCTATCATGGGCCATTAGTCACGTGCACAATCTACTATTATTTTTTCATCGCCGGTCTCGCGGAATGTCAGCGTTGTATAGAAACGTCCTGAAAGAGGAACGTTTTAACCGCACGATCACTTAATAATTCCACGGTCATGTGGTATATGCGGCGATCTTAGCACAAGTCTGGATTATTTTTTGCCGTGAATGCGAAAATTCTGGATGTTCCCCATAGACAGCAAAAGGCACAACTGAAGTCATGACACAACCAGTGTCTTGGAAAACATAAGCCTCCTGTTAAATTGCTGACTAAGATCATACGTCAACATGGATGCTGATGAGGCCGAGAAGTTTGTGACGATCATCCTGTCGGAGGGCCGTCGGGATGTTGTGGATTACGGTCGAATTGGGACGGGCTGCGTTGAGTCGAGGTACCTACGTCTTGTCAACCCGTCCAGCGACACAGTTGCCTTCCAGTTGACCCGTGACCCCCAGTCACATCCGCTCGGCGACGTTTTCAAAGTGTGCCCCTCATATGGCGAGATTGTGCCCGGCGGCTCGTTCAAGATTACGGTGAAGTACCGACCACGATTCCCGCATGTAAAAGACATCGATTACTTCTCAATTATGTTCAACAGCACGAAGTCCATGCAGCTTCAGCTGGAGGGCGTGTCACTGGCGCCAGCGCTGACCGTGTCCCGGAGCGTGCTCGATTTTGGCTCGCCGACGCCACGCTCAGAGTCCAGCCGCTGCTTCCTGCTCACGAACGAAGGCACCGTGCCGGCGGCGTTTTCGTTCCCGTTATCGTCGGCGCAGTTCGCCGTGTCGCCGACAGGTGGCCAGGTGGCGGCCGGCCGGCGGCAGCGGGTGACCGTCAGCTGCTGGACCGACCGACGGCGGCCGACGCGACGACTGCTGCCACTGCTGGTGCACAACGGGGCCAGCCACGTGCTGCAACTGCTGGCGGGTGCCGGCAGCTGGGACCAGCCGTCAACCGACCAGAGTCAGCGTTTCGTCGTGCTCGACGTGGACCGCGTCGACTTCAACGACGTGTCTGTGGTCGACGGCGATGTGCAGGTGGTGCACCTGACCAACGTCGCCAAACAGGAGGTGCGCATTGAGTGGCTGGCCGACCGACGCGATGTGTTCACCGTACAGCCAGCCACGGCGTGCGTTCGGCCAGGGGCGACGGCCATGTTCGAGGTGCTCTTCCTGCCCGACGTGCCTGACCAGGTGTACTGTGGCCACGTGGAGGCGCTGCTCGTGCTGCCCTCTGACGCCGACGACTCTCGGCCGGCCGAGGCGAGCCTCACGCTGCTCACTTTCGGCCACACGTTCTCCGTCGGCGCCGAAACGTGGGTCCCACGCGTGCAGCTGACGCCGTCTCCAGTGGTGATGGCTCCGTGTCCAGTCTCCGGCCTGGTCTCCAGCACGTGCACACTGCGTAATCTCGACACCACCAAGCCGCTGGTGTACGACCTGAGCTCTGCATCCGACAGTCTCACTATCCGACCGTCGGCCGGCTGCGTGCCGGCCGGCGAACTGCACGTGCTCGACGTTCAACACTCGGCCAGTGCTATTGAAACCTCTAAAACGAAGCTCGATCTTTCCTGGCGACTGAACGTGCACCCTAACCACAGTCTGAAGCTGGCACTGCTGTTGAGCCAGGAGTCGCCGGTAGTGGCATGGTCGCCGCCACAGCTGATCATGCCACACGCCTGTCCCGGCATGCTGGTGCAGCGGGTGGTCGAGGTGCGCAACCTGACGCGCTGCCGGCTGCTGCTGGCCGCCGAGCCGTCCGACCAGACTCTGCACACCGACTGCCGTCTGGCCACCCTGGCGCCCAACCAGAGGCGCCGCGTCCTGTGGACGTGTCGCGCCGAACTGTGCGGCCTGAACGAGTTCGTCGTGCCGCACCGGCTGCGCCTGCTCGACCCGTGTGACCAGCCGCTCGGGCCCGAGTCGGTGCAGATCCTGCGCGTGGCCGTCCGAGTGGTGGCCGAGGCGGTGTCGTGTCGGCCGCGCCGTGTGGAGCTGGGCGCGCACGCCGTCGGCGCTGTCGTCTCCGGTCGGGTGACGCTCACCAACGACTGCACGTCGGACGTGAGCCTGCTGGCGGCGCTGCTGCCGCGGCCGCTGGAGACGACGTCGTCGGGCGCGGCCGCCATCCTGACGGACGGCGACGGAGGTCGGTGGCCGGGTGAGGGCGCCGTACGTCGTCTGACGGTGGCGGCCAGCAGCGACACCTCGCTGACACTGTGCGTGCGGCCGGGTAGGGCCGGACCGTACGACTACGACCTCACCTACCAGCTACTGCCGGAGCCCGCCAGCAGCTGCCACGGGACCGCGCCCCGAGCGCTGGCCGAGGTCACACTCACTGCGCACCATCCGCATGTGCGTATCGCCGACTTGGAGGCAGTGTGCGGCGACAGGTTCGAGGACAAGCTGAAGCTGTGGCAGCTACTGGCCGTGGACCGCGTGAACCGTGCGCTGGCCGACGAGACGCCTGCCAGCCCACTGTGCCTGGTGTTCCCGCCACGGCCGGTGGGCGCGCCTCCATTGACCTTGGTCCTGTTGCTGGAGAATCCGTGCCTCGTGTCGGCTCGTTGGCGGTGGGAGCCGGACCGAGTGTCGGAGGACAGTGGCGCCAATGATGCCGACTGGTTCGCACTGTCGCCGACAGAGGGCACGCTGCAGCCGGCCGCCTGTCAAACGCTCAGCCTGACGGTGGGCCCTTTTGCCGAGTCTGGCATCGTCTGCGCACGGCTGCTGTTCAGCGTGGACGGTGGTCAGACCCTGCCACTGACGGCCGTGGCCACGGCGGTGGCGACCGGCTGCGGCTGGCTGTACACCATCAGTGAGCCACCCTGCCCGGGCCTGCTGCTGCCCAGCACGTCGCCCGAGCGGCCGCACGCGCTGCATTCGGCGCTGGAGCGCGACCGCCCCCAGCGGCTCGCCCTACACCCAGTCTCGATAGGCTGCCGGGTACCGCCGCTGCAGTTCTGCCCGCTCTTCAACGGCGGCCTCCAGCCGGTCACCTTTCACGTGCACACCGACAGCCTGGACGCCCTGCAGGAGGACAACTACGGCGTGCCGGTGCTACGCTGCTTGGACACTGAGGGCACCGTGCCCGCTGGCGGCTGCACGCGCATTAGACTCGTGTTCCGGCCGCTGGAGCAGAAGGAGTACTCTGCGCTGGTTCCGATCTGCGTGAGCGCGCCCTGCTGCCACCAGCCGCTTCTGGTGACCGGCCGCGGTACATTACCCGCAGACGGGGATAAAAGTTCGTCCGGCCACCGGCCGCTGCTGCCCACCAGGCAGCGTGCGGTCATGCCGCGCCAACAGGTGCTGTTGTCGCATCGGTTCGTCCACTTCGGCACGCTCAGCATCCACACGGAGCGCAGCCGGCTGGTGTACCTCCACAACGTCAGCGACGACGTGTTCCGGTTCGCCTGGACGCGGCGGCTGGCCGTCGCCGACTGCTGCGCCACCTATGGGGCGGCCGACAGCGCGGCCGGCGACCGTGATACCACGGGCCTTACTGTTCAGCCGGAGCCGGCCGACGGCCGTGACACCACGGGCCCTACTGTCCAGCCGGAGCCGGCCGATGGTGTGCTGAGGCCGGGCGAGGTGCTTCCCGTGCGGCTAACGTTGTCGGCCGGCGAGCTGACGCAGGTATACTCGCACACCGTTCACCTGGCGTTTCGCAACCTGTCCAGGGAGCATCTGTTCGAGCTGAACCACGCCGCATGGGAGACCGAGTGTCGCCGGCGCCAGGCCGAGTTCGTCATCACCGAGGCACACCCGAACGGCACGTGCCGGCCGCCGTCGCCGCCCCCGGCCGAGCCGGCCGCCGTCTACACGACCATCTCGCTGGCGGCACTCATCAGTCATGTGGACGACACACCTTTGAGTAGCGAGCCCAGCTGGCGGGAGCGCACATTCGTGCCGCTCATGACGATGCCAGCTCCGCGGCCGGTCGTCCCCGCCGCCGCCCCCGCCGCCGCCGCCGACGTGGCGTGCGTGCGACGAGTTCTGACAGCCGTGCTCTGGCAGCTGCTGCGCGACTGCGAGCTTCACAGCTCGTTGAAGCGTCTGCGCAAGGACGCCGTGCCGGTATTCAAGCAGCTGGTGGCGGAGCCGACGGGTCAGGAGCGCCGCTTCAGGCGACCAAGAGAGGCCGAGAAGCCGCTCCTGCTGGAGAGATCGCTGCATAGCGTGCTGTTCAACTTGGTGCGAGAGGCGGCCCGGGGAGAGCTGGAGTTCGGTGAGGGACTGGTGACCAGGTTGCCGGTTGCCAAGGAAAAGGTGCAGAGCCACCAGGCGGATGCAACAGCAAACGGGCCAACAGCCACGAGTAAGCTGTGATTGGATAGTCGGGGGAACGTCACGCTGGAGAATGATATTGGTCGTCGGCTGACTCACCGTCACAATTGAGAGCCGTGCATCAGGCGCAAACCCTCGTCACCACCACCCTAAGCTTCCACGACTTGTGATATGGGTAGTAACGGGAATAGTACCATTGTACTTTTGTGGTTTTATTAGGACAGCATAACGGCAAAAACGTTTCAAAGTGTCACCTGCAGAAAGCCTCTGGCAACATTCCACAACCAGTATCTTCGAGGTGTGTCGATGCTCCTTTGCGGTCTCATAAGAACACTGATCGGTGAGGCGTTCCGACGCTTTTTGGGCGAGTATTGTGATATAGAGAAACACCGAGGCCGGTTGAGGAAGCTGGGAGCTACTGATACCGAGGCGAAGCGTGCTGGTCGCTCGTATATGTTGGCCGATGATGTGGTAATGACGTCCATGACAGAATTAATGCAGGCATGAAGCTGCCAGTTGGTGCTGCCAGCGCCCTCCCACACAAGGCTGCAGTCAGGTTGAGCCAGGTAATGTATCATTCTGACATTATCCAGCTGATTCAAGTTGATGTGGGTTCAATTCCTTGAATGTTGGGCTGAATATCTGTTCAAGTGAACATGTTGTATCGCAGACTTCATGGCACATTGTGAATAAACCGCGTTCCAGATTGTATTGCTGCAACCCAATATATCCCGACAGTGTTTGTGTGGAGACGAAAATAACCGCTTCAAATGTATGGAAACAGGAAACATGCCCCGTTTTGCGAAGCATACTCCATTTTGCGAATCCTTTGTTGATTTGAAAATAATGCTAAATATGCGCCAGGAAGTACCATACCTCTTGGCGCCTATTTGACATTATTTTAAAATCGGCCATGTTAGCGTAACTAGTGGTTATCAGAGAAGTTTTTTCGGCTTGAGGTCCTTCGGTAGGGACTCTCGTAGAAGAGCGGTCGCGCATACCCAAGCTCAAGAACGACACCAGGAAGTCCAAGAAGCCCCACGAAGACGAGAAGAGCAAGAAGGAAGAAGACAAGAAGAAAGAAGTAAAGCAAGAGGACAGCAAGCAACACGAGCTGGAGGCGAGCACTCCTGCGACCCGGAAAGGAAATCCACCCACACCAAATCTCCAACTCCTCTCTGGATTCCAGCTAAACATTCCACCTGGAGGAAAACTAACGGTGACGAGCCCACTGCTCTGGACCATTGCGGCAGGGGCAAGGACCAAAGGGTGAAGGCTCTTTCAAGGGTGCAACGAATCCGGGTCTTTTTCTCAATAAGGAGGGTCACCTTGCTGGTGGGGCAGGTCAGGGGACGAGTAGTCTAGGGGTAAGCTGCCCGTCTCACAATCGAAAGATGTCCCCACCGTGATGTCCCCACCGTACTATTCCGGGCAAACTCGTTGGAGCGTATCGCCACATACTATGGACACACCCTGATATACACTGACGGCTCAAAAACAAATCAGGGTGTTGGATGTGCGTTCGTTTCCGGACCGGTCACCAGAGGCTTTTCGCTTCCACCGAATGCGTCTGTATACACCTCAGAGCTCGTGGCGATCCTCAAAGCGCTCTGTTTCATTGAAGTTAGTGAATGCAACTCCTGCGTTATCTTATCTGACTCATTGAGCAGCCTCTTGGCACTGAAAGGTTTTAACCTCCAAGAACAAATTTTACAGGACATCTCAACCCGCCTTACTTTACTGAAACGAGAGGGAAGACGTGGATCATTTTGCTGGATCCCAAGTCATGTCGGCATCCGAGGGAACGAGCTCGCTGATGAGGCAGCGAGACGAGCGGCACGGAGACCGTACACGCGTGCCCTTCCTCTCCCGGCACAAGATTTTTACCCCACGATATCTACATACATTCATGAGAAGTGGCAACGCAGTTGGGACGCTCTGGGTACAAACATACTCAAACAAATCAAGCCACATATAGGGCATTGGCCGTCGTCCTCCAGGAAGGTGCGAGCTGAGGAGCTCGCATTGGTACGACTGCGAATAGGACACACGTACGCAACACACTGTCACCTGCTCAGAAATGAGGCCAGACCAGTGTGCCCACGATGCAACTCGTTCCTGACAGCACATCATATCCTAACATGTCACCTTTACGCACAGGACAGAGCCCAATATTGTGGGACTAACAGGACGCTTTCCAGTCTCCTTGGAGACGACTCTGAATGCCTAGGAAACGTGTGCCACTTCGTTGCAAAAGCAGGTTTTTCAATAATATACCCGGGATAGTGAAGATACCGTGCTAAACCGTACCACCAATGCATATATCTGAGTAGATAGAGCATACTGTTATGGGCGCTAAATGACCTACCCTGGTCGATGCGCCCCTAAACCCCAATCATCATCACAATCGAAAGATTGTGGGTTCGAGTCTCATCTGTCGCTACTCTTTGACCGCGACCAATCGGCGTGAGAGATTAGCGATGTTACATGACTCAACGGTCGACGTGTCGTAAAACCCAATAACCACCACACCACCGGTGAGGCAGGTCAGATCCTGGCACAATGACAGCCACGTCGGCGCCTAACGCCCACCCTGTACAAGGCGCCTACACTGTAAAAAATGTAGCACCCTGTGAGGTGTTTCCAGCTGTCAAAAACCACTACCCATACGAAGTTTTTCAAACCTCGCATTCCGTACTTTTGCCGATTACCTCACTATACCTACTTTCTGAGCACCCCTGGGATTTCACACCCGGGTACTTTTCAAGGTGAAAGGTGCTTTTAAAACACCCTTCTGGGTACTTGCATAGAGGTGTACTGGTACTTACGCTAGTACCGTATGGGGCGGCTGTCAAAAACCACTCCCCATATAGTGCTAAACCGAAAGGTACTTACTTTAGCACCTATGGTTAGCATGCATTTCCCACGCCGTGGGTTCATTTACTCCCCGCGAAACTCGCGAAAACCGCCTCTCTGGGTGTAAAAAAAGTAAAAATGCAACGCGAATATATATTCGCCTTTTCAACCACACACATTAAACCACCGGCCGTGGCGCGAATCCACCACACACACCGCCTCAACGACAACCCGTCATCTACGTGAGATGAGGAAAATCTGAGCTACACTTCAGATATACAGGGTGTTTCACAATTATTGAAACAAAGTAGCGGCCTTTCAGATCGTCACTAATGACTTTATTCTCTTTCTCTTTTCAGATTATTGCTTGGAAATAGTTAGCATTTTTATATATTGAACAAAATATAATGAAGTCATGTCCTAGACGATGGAGCAGAAGATCCTTTGTGTGAAGACATATACGAAACTAAGTCTTTCAACCCTGTGACACAGGAGTTTCGTATATGTCTTCACACAAAAGATCTTCTGCTCCATCGTCCAGGGCATGACTTCACTATATTTTGTTCAATATATCAAAATGTTAACTATTTCCCAGCAATAATGTGAAAAGAGAAAGAGAATAAAGTCATTAGTGACGATCTGAAAGGCCGCTACTTTGTTTCAACAATTGTTAAACACCCTGTAAAAAAAACTCAAGACCTCGGAATTGGTCTTTAAAAAGCGAACGCTTGTCAAAGACCGCTCAGCGTTCTCAGCACAAGTGAAAAACGCTCAGCATAAACGGGGAAAAACTTATCCGAACCCGGCGGCGGAAGGCCACACAACCATCGGCGATGATGCACATGAGGCAAATCCTGCCTTACAAAAACACCACTAGTGACTAGCACAGTCTCTCCACGAACAGCTGAGGAACTGAAGTGGGCTGATGCCATATCAGCTGATAGGGAGGGCGTCGAATCCGCCACGCGAGCCGGCCGCACCCGACCTCAGGAGTGTACCTCCAACGACTACACGTCATCTACGGATGGCGGATCACCAAAGATGGCGGATCGAGGACGAAAGAAAATGGTGGCACAGTGTAAACTTAAACTCTCATTAGCATGCTTTTCCTTTTCATTACCTCACATTAAGAACGCAGGTGGCAGCGGTACCCCTGCAATCGCCCATGACCTCCCCGCAACACCCAGCCAACACCCCACGTACTTCAAATCGCACGCTGCACGGCGCATGCGCGAATCTGGCATTTCACCCGCGGGCGGAGGTGAAGTGACGGAAAAAGGGTGTAACAAAAGTACCTCACTTTTCATACTTTTTAAAGCATTGTCGGAATACTTGACATGAAAATCATACTTCGAAAACTCCCTCTTTACTTCGAAGAATGCAAGCCTACCACTTTTTACAAAAAGGTGCTAGAATATGCCCCATATTGATACTAGATGGGTTTTATGTACCTCCGATTACTCCCTGAGTACTGATTTTTTTTACAGTGTACCTATGAGGCACATACAGCGAACCTCAGCACGCTATCACGCGAGTCTTCCTTCACTCTCGCACAAACAGCAAGCCACCTCCTGAAGGCACCACACTTCACCATCACTCGGCACACCACCCACGTCATCGTGCACACACGGAACAGCGCCGATACACGAACGTTACTAACTTATATAGGCAATTATATGGTCATTTTGTTCCATTTCCAATCAACAGAACGTTGAAATAGGCTGCATTTTAGGCATGAATTTAACCGCATTTCACAGTCGCAAAGTTGAAAGAACATGGTAATGATAGCCGACACCTAAAAAATTAACAAGTGGGCGGGAAACTAGAAACTAAGGGTGAAGCAAAGGTATTGGAATTTTACTTTCGGTCCAAAAATGTGTCACAACTTCACCATTCCGCAGTCACGGGTCGAAAGGACTTGGGCTTGTTTTTGCCGCGAGAAGAGGGTGTCGGTAGCAACATGTGCAACAGTAGCCATGGCAACCGGCTTCATGCTTTTGGAGAAAATGCTGTTGTATCAACCGTCCCGTGTATCAACTAGACCCGGCCTCCCCTACTTCTGTTGCCACGGCTATTGAATGTGTTTCCATGGCTACCTCGCAAGCTGTCACCTGGACTGTGCTATTTGGGTCCTCTTAAACTATGACGTGTGGAGGCTCGTAATGTATTGACATCAGCGCTTACATAACCGCAGGCATCATAGTTTGCTATTAAAACGCTTCGGAAAGGACATTGCAAACATTGCGATAAAAGATGTAGGGCTGGGTGTTACGGAGACTGGGACGGTATCTTGTGGTTAGGTTGAGTGAGCCATTCATCTCAAAACAAAAACGCTGGGTATCCCACTATTAATATATCGCCGGACCCTACAAGGGCGATAGTGCTGAAACAAACCTTGCTGGGTTCCAAACAAATCGCGCCACGGCCTGAGAAAATCGTACCAGATCCCAAAAATCGTCGAACCCCATCCTCCCGAAAAATCGCGATGGAACATGAGAAATTGCACGGTGGCCTCAAAGCTTTCACAGAGTCCCGGAATGGTTCAGTTTGTATCAATAAATACCAAGGGAACCCTCGAAATATCGAGCAGAGTTTAAAAATTGCATTGTGGCTTAAAAATCGATGCACCGGACCTCCAATGTTTGTGTCATTGCTGAACGTGTGGCGTAACATCTGCCGGTGTGCGTCTACCAACGCACATGACATGGCCCGTGTCCAACTGAGGAATTAGGAGTCATTGAAGCAAAGTTTAGTGTAGATCAGTTTGGGTTTCATAGACGTGTGTAAGCTACGTTCTTGTCGATGAGCAGGCGTGTGGTGGATATTTTGGGAAAGGGGTGACACTTACTATCGCCCCGCAAGGTGTTAATGTCCTCGCCCCCAATCGTTTGGGACTGTATATTCAAAAGTTATATTGTTTCACTAGATTACCGACGTCTTGTGCTTCAGTCATGATCACCGTATATCAGCAATTGATCATGAAATCCGAAACGTTGGAACGTCTTGAAATAATAGAGTCATTCATTTTAAGAACCTTTTAATGGTTATGAAGACATTGCAAGTTCTATTTTCCTCCCATGTATGCTTAGATCGTACTCCGCTACGAAAGCCCGTGTTTACATGGGCTTTCGTTGGCTTACACGGTGCATCACAATTTGATTCATTACCTATGATGACACTTCGTTTGTACTTGCCTCCCCCCCCTCCCTCCTTCGGAATCATGGATTAACTAGTCGTGCGCTGCTTGCCACAGTCTGACTTATGCTGTCTGATTCGCAGATGCTGGATTGGTGTTGGCTTCCGAAGTCAGTTTAACACTCGCACGTCCGGCGGTCCGCGCCAACTTCGCATGTCCGGGGGGGGGGGCAGATGTCTGCCCCCCCCGGACATGCGAAGTTGGCGCGGACCAGCGACAAAAGGAAAACGGCTTTGGATAGCTGGTGACAAGCTTTATCGAAAGTATTTCAGTCATTTTCTCGCTCAGGTCAATATTTAGGTCACTGGGTCATCATATGTCAAATTCGACCAGATCGGGTGGGACCCTCAGATATTGGCACATATCTCAGGACCTGTAACAGATAGAAACAAACTGCAAAGGCTATTCAACAGCCCTTGAAATGTGCTATCGACATACGCTGTGTAATTTAAGGTCAGGACAACAGATGGGTCACCGAAACAATGACCTCAGGTCCAGGTCATGGGGTAGAGTATGGAGGTCATGTAATATATCAATCGACACGTCTTGGCGATGCAAGCACAATAACGGTAATTTCAGCCTTCTAGCTCAATGCATTGCGATATAATGCGCAGAAATGTGCTAGTGATTTCAGGTGACCTCAGCTGACCTTGGTGGGGCCACTGAGCAAAAATGTCAGCGATAGCATTGCGAATAGCTTCCAACTACACGCCATAACGGTTGGAGGTCATTCCGAGAGCAAATATGTAACCAGGAAACATTTGTATATTTTTCCGTAGGCCTATAATGGGTAAGCCATGGCCACTACATGACCTCAGGTCAACGCTACGAAAAAACCGTGAGATACATATTATAGACCCTGATAATATCATGACGTGATATAAGTTTGAAATCAATCGCCCAATTATTGTGGGAGTGATGCCACCTAGAACTCGCAGGGACGTTAGGTCACTTCGCCTGACCTGGTGACCTGACTTGAGATGACCCAGGATCAAACATTTCTGAGGATATGCGGAAAAGACCAATGAGCAGCCATGCGAGGTTTGGCCTTGCGAACCCGATTAGTATGGCGGCAAAGTAGGACAAAACGCAGGGGGGGCAGATATCTGCCCCCCCCCCCCCCACCCCGGACGTGCGCGGGTTAATAAATGTCATTTGTCGCAGATCTGGACACTTGCAAGTCGTCACTCACGTACTCCTCTCCGACCCCATTATCTGTGCCATGTTCCATGCTCTGTTCTTCATTCGAAAATAGTGCATTTCGTGTGAAAAGATATATCGGATTTCGATGTGTCCAATCTGATTGTAGTGTATTTAATTCCATACTTCCTTCACGAGGCATATTCGTTATATTTCTTAACCTATATTGTTTCACAATCGAAGCCTACGTACGGTACATGCGTTGCATTGCGAATTCACCATTCACCAAACTATCATGTATCATGTGCTCAGTACTTGGCAGCCATGCATTGAAGCTAAAAGAGCGGTGTTTGCTAAAAAGACAGTATTTAACATGTGTGTGGTAGGCTGGGTTAGATCCCTTGACATGCACGGAGGACTGACGTGCAATCCATCACTACCACCTCCTGGTTAGCTGGACCACACCAATAGGCTGACATTATTTACCGACTAATCGGCAGAATACTTGGAGTTCCGATAATTTCCAACCCTTTGCCAGGAACCTTGTGAACCTGGAACATATTGACGTTGTTCATGTTTATCTGCCATTACTTGACGTAGCAGTCGTGGTCGCCGGTCACCACCCGCGCGACCACACCATGGGACTGTCGTGCGCCTGACGGGAGGAACACAGTCATGCGGGGCTGTGGAGGTCACACTCAGTGTGGGGGTCAAGGTCACACTTAGTGTGGAGTCACGGTCACAACCCACTGGTCGTTTCGTGACTATGTGGGGGTCACTGTCCTTGTGGTCGCCACGGTCACCATCGACTGGTCGTTACTTGACAATGTGGGGGTCACGGTCACCATCCACACATCGTGACGGGACTGTGTGTGGGTGACGGTTGACACGGGACAGCCGAGGGAGTGCAGTGGTCTGTAGGCTGTCGGAAGACCCTAGAGACACAAGAGTCCCCAGGTCTGGGGATGTGGAGGAAGATTTCATATTAAAATTGAATATTTAGTTCTAAAATAGCCCTATCGTAATGGGGTAATGGTGTTAATGGGGTTAGCCATACACAACACCGACCACACCACACTCTACGCTATCCGTCAACTCTACCACACCCATCACGCTCGCTCACCTCCAACTCACACTGCTCTGGGTCCATGGCCACATGGAGATACCAGGCAACGAGCGGGCAGATGAACTCGCTCGTTGAGCGATCGTCCTCCCACCCACCCCCACCTCCCGGTGCCCCCGGTGACCTTTTGTCACTCACAAATATATTATACACTCAGCATCTCCAGACATGCTGGAATCACAACACCACACACTTACATCACATTAAACCCTTTCTCTCCAAATGGCCGTCTTCCCAACAACACACGCGTGCTCACGAGGTGCTTCTTTCCCGGCTTCGAGTCGGACACACTGAACTCACATGATTACCTCTTTTGCCCTCTTCGCCGCGCTCCGCCTTGCCAATTGTGTAATATGTGTAACTGTGTCCAACATTTTCTGCTTTCCTGCCCCACATATGATTTGCAGCGTCGCCCTCTCCTCTCGTACATTGTCAAACATCGTCTTCCACTTTCACTGAGCATCCTTCTCGGTTATGAGCGCCCGGAGCTCCTTGAGCTACTTTTCACCCTATTGCATGGCACCAAATTAGAACAAGTCATTTAAAGCCCAACGCTATCATCCTCTCCGCTCTCATAAGTCACATACATATAGGTTATTTCGTATTAGGTAGGCAGGGACCGATCCAATTTGGCCAAAACGGACGGTTCTCCTTATAGATTGCGCTTGATTGTTTGCCTACGTGTTATCCAAGCAGCTTGGTTTTCCCCTTCTCAGGTTTTTCCATGCTCAAACTTAAACATAAATCTATACATTCATGGTCGAGCCTCACACCCACGGCTCGTCCTGGGCGACGGGCCTGCGTTTCGTTTCAGATGCTATGAAGGCTGTGAAGCTGTCCACCATCCAAATGTTCTACTGTTTAATATGTATGTATGCATGTTCATATGTCTACCCGTATGTTATGTATATACTGGCCCTTTACGCCACGTTCTTTGTTTGCCGGCGTCTCTAATCTTTCCTCTCTTGCTTGTTTTATATCACCGGATGTCACATAAGCCGGTTTAACGTAACCCTTTCTTTAACGTAGCAAATATCTAGCGGATGGCACTTTGCCTCTGCTAAAGACAAGAAAGGCCACCGAACCGAGGCCATAACCATGTGTTCGTTTTTGGACCGGTAGCGCTATTATTCGTCTACGGATGTGCTTCAATGCTCCAGCCAATTTTTGTTGGGGGCCCAGCACACTTTTGAGACCCGACTCCTTTTGTTATAGAGTTTTGTGGCTATTTGTGCACAGACAGTATTTTGAAATACCGGCGCGTTTTCGAGGACCCCGATGTGCTTACTTAGTGCCCGGTCCTCTTGTTCGTGTTTAGGACCATGACGCTCTTTGAGGGCCCCAGCCTATTTTTGAGGTTTTATGTGGTGGCATGTCCTTGGTGTGCTTTGAGGGTCTTCGTGGTGTTTTTTTTACTAGAGCTCTCTGTGTGTTTATTTAGAGCTGCAACGTATACTCTACGTCACTGCCCTTTTTTTGCAGGTCTCGGTACACTTGGGAGGGTCTGGTGCATTTTCGGCCTCCAGTTGTGCTCTTGGGGTCCCGTTGTCTATTTGGGGCTCCGGTACAATTTTTCGTGGTCCAGGCGCCACTTTTCGACGCAAAGTGAGTGGTTCCGGGGACCCGACGCCCGTTTTCTAGGCTCGACGCAATTTTTGGTGACTTCTGTTTTTTTTAAATCCCAGTCTCGGCCTGATTTTTTGGGTCCCGGCGTCATATTTTTGGTGTCCCGCCGCAATTTGTTTGAGCTCCGTTAGGTTTTTTCGGGACCGTAGCGATTTTCGAAGTCATCTGGTGGTATGTTTGGGACTCGGGGATGTTTGGCAGCGATTTTCTGGCTCGGATGTTTATTTTTCGTAATCTCCCCATATTTTGGAGGGCCCTGGCTTGATTTTTGTCGGGTCCCGATGCGATTTTGGAGGTCACATTGTGCCAATTTTTGGGAGCCCCGAGGGGAATTTTTGTTGCCCCGATCCAAATTTTGGTGAATACCGAGGGGAATTTTGGGTTCCGGGTGCGATATTTGCGGGCATCGGAGCGAGTTTGCCGGTCGCGTTATACTCATCTGGGCCCCAGCGCGATCTTAGCGGCCCCCGGCACGATATTTTTTTTTGTGTGTCCGCTGTATTTATTTTGGGCCTCCTACGATAATTATGGGGTCCCGACACGAAGTTATGGGACCCAGAGTGATTTTGCGGACCCCGGCGAAATTCCTGGGAGCTCACTCCTTCAGGAGGGGTATTTTCCTCTTTGGTACGGCACTACGGCTGCCTTACGAGTATATTTATTTTAGCCGATGGTAACCTCCAGAGTAGAATGGCCCTTCGGATAACTTTATTTCGGGACCTATTGTGAATTTTCCGATGTTCGGGTCGATTCAATGGAGTCCCTTTGTGATTTTTCGGGGTCCACTTCTATTTCGTGTATGCCCCCTGCGTGATATTCTTGGGCCCCGGTACGATTCTTCGGGCTACCGGTGCATTTTTTATGTGCCCCAACACTGTTCTTTTCCGGGCCGGACGAGTTTGTTTGGTATGACGCAATTTTTGTGGCCGAGAAGAGTGACATTCCGGGTATGAATTGACTTTTGGGAAACCAGCTACCGCTTGTGGGCCTCCGGCGGAAATTCTAGGCCCACAGTGTGATTTTCAAGGGTAGCGAATCGACATGTTTTGGTCTAAGTTAATTTTTTTGGGCCCCGTCGTCATTTGTTCGGATCGCTATCGCGAGTTTTAGTGGCCCGACACGTTTGGGGTAGAGGTGGGGGTGGTGGGGGTAGCACGTTTTGAGGGCTTTCGGAGCGATTGTTGGGCAACCAGAGTGATTTTTGATGTCCTGATTGTTTTCTCGTTGCCCCGGCTTCATTTTTTGGGATGGTCCCGATCAGGGTTTGGGGCCCCGGCGAGACCTGTCGAGCTTCTAACGTGATTTTCAGGGGCCCTGGCCCGACCTTTTGGTGTCCCCCTTGTGATTTTCAAGAACCAAGACAGGATTTTTTGGGACCCCAACGCGATTTTCAAGAGCTGAAGTAGAACTTTTAAGGCCCCAGCGTGATTTCCAAGGGCCCGGCCTGTCTTTTTCGGGCCCCAGCGCGAGGGGATGAGTGGTCTAAGGGTAAAATCCTCGTCTCACAATCGATAGATTATGGGTTCGAGTCTCACCTGTCGCTACTCTTCGCCCGCGACCAATCGGCGCGAGGGATTGGCGACGCTACATGACTCAACGGTCGACGTGTCGTAAACAAACAATAACCAGGCCCCAGCGCCATTTTTTTCGGGCCCCGGCGATACTTTTTGAGCACCCAGCGTCATTTCCAGGGCATTTCCCGCACATTTTGAGGCCCCAGCGTGATTTTCGGGGGTCCCGGCGTGAATTTTCAGTGGCCTAACGCGACTTTTCAGGGTCCTACCTAATGTGACTTAAATAAGACAATGGACACACAAAACTCAATGAACGGAAATACGACGACGACAAAAAGAAAAAGAAATGGGAAAAGAGCGACGGATGTCACACCACGAAAATGGAAACAAAATATAGAACTGCGATAACCAGCAGTCAGTCACGCCAAAATTGGCCCGGCGGAGTAATCAGTGGGCTCTGGCGATATTGCGCTCGAATAGTACTGTATGCTCCATGCATCGGCGGTTCACCGTTGCCGGCGGACATAGCAATAGATGCTTAGTAGATACTTGATACATGGATGCAACACATAATTCATTAAAAACAAAACTGCATTAATAATCGGGGTACGTTGGTACATCCACTATCTTACCCCAAACCACCCTTAAGAAAAGTACCCCAAGCCATCGCGGCCTGCTTAGAACGACCTAGCAGAGACGGCAGGCTTGTTTGTGGTTATCACTATGGTAGCAAACTTTCCCCTAGCCGTCGCGTCATGTTTAAAACGACCAAGCGGACATGAGTAAGCTAGTCTGCGTTTATCATAATGCTGCATCAAGGCCGAAACAGCCCTGGCGAGAGGAAAAATCTGAACTTCAATATCAATTTCAAACCTAAAAATAAAAGCTACAACGCGAAAATAGATCGGAGCTTGTGACTTTACCGCATAACACTTAACCAGCTTTAATATGTTAATAAGCTTCAATCGGTCATACATGTGAGATTCATCCCGGGACAGTTCGGAAAAGTGGTCCGGCCTGGTGATTGTTCACTTAGAAGAGCAGAGCTACTTCGCTTGCATCTTTCAATCGCATAGTGAGTATATCTTACCCTTCTTTCCAGGATATGTGTTGTCGAATGGCTATTCCGTCAATTTCGCATTATATGATATATCCCCTTAATGTTACACAAATATTTTCTAGTCATCAAATAACTATGTCCTTCATATTCGTTTTCTGCAGTAAATTTCACCCATATTTTTCAGTGCGCCCTGATTGGGACCAAATTTGTTTTTAATCTTCGTGAATGTTTTCCCAACACATATATTAAGAACCAAATTAATCGTGCACACTGAAGATGTTCAGTTAATTCGTTCGAATCCATCTGATGAAGCGACAGTTGAAAATGCTCGTGGGGTACGCACTTGCAGCCGCCAATGTTTTGTTTGTTGAAATCAGCAAAACGATTAATCTCAAGAAATCTGATTTCGTTCCCAGAAGGTCCCGTCAGCGCCAGAGACGACCCAGTCTAAATTTGTGTCAATTAGTTCCCAAAACGTAAACATTCCCCCTATTCTTCGGTAACAGCACTTGGTGTGATGGTATACAAAACTTTGACCTGGGAATCATACGAATTCCTGATAATAAACCGTCACTATGCCTGTGTCTATGACCTACCCAAGTTCTCACAAAACGTACCGATAATCTAAAACTGCAAGTTATTCGCAGCATCGTTTTCCCAACTTAATTTACATCATGAACGTTTTGAGGGAACTATAGCAAGGGTGCTGTAGGAGTGAACAGTAAATGGATGCGTGTTAGTTCGCAACGTATTTTTTCCCTGTTGCTTGAGACACAAGCATGTGAAGGTAACTAAATATATCGATACTGATACTGATGCGGATGCCAGATACAGGGCAAAGTGATAAAGGTAGAGGAAGAGAGAAGAGAAGAAGACGGGGAGATGGCCTGTATAGATGGAGGATTCATTGGAGAGAGGGAAACGATAAGCATACCAACATTGTTGGCAAACTTGAATAGTTCATTTTCTTTGTCCATATTCAGAAACACTGGCGTTTGATCTGTTTGTTTCATACTTATTATCAAGCTAAACAGCATTTTCACACGTCTGGGCATCTCCAGAAATTATATCTCAATGAATTTGGTAATGTTGTATTGTATAACAAAAGCGCCATGCCAAGATAAAAAGGGTTATTATCGACACCGTGTGAGTTCAGAATTCGGACCTTGCCAGGTGTTCATTTGAACATGGATGAACGTGGATCATTTGAACGTGGATGCGTCACCCATAGGGCCTAAGAATGCTCAACATACTGCATACCATTGCTAAACCATGCGGCGAACTACTGGTTGTCGATGCCGCACCACCCTAGCTTCTCTACGAGGCTGTGCTCTACGCTGTCAAATGCGTTTGAGGTGTCTGCAGTAACTAGTGACATCATCATGTCTTTGTCAACATCGCTCGTCGCATATATTACAGCTGAAGGACTGCCGCCTTCGTCGATATGTCAGGGCGGAAGCCATACTTTTGCGGGCATAGAATATGCAGACTAGATACATATTGCAGCAATTGTGCACATACTACAAGCACGCAAATCCTAGCCACGACCAGCAATATCGATATTCGTCGATAGTTGCACTGCTTAGCATCGTCGCTGCCTTTATCTATCGGCACTATTGTAGTGGGTTTTCCAGTTCACAATGCTACTATTAATAGCATGCCGTAGGTCCAACAACAGTAAGTCACCTTAAGCATGGTGATTATAATGCTGTCGGCACCGCACGCGCGTGACGATCCCATCCGCCTCAGCGCGGCCGACAGCTACGGCATCGCCGCAGGGCGCTGCGAAAGCGCTCCGCTGCAGAATCAAGGCCGGCGTGGCGGCAGCAAATTTGGCGGGCCGCAGACGCTGCGTTTTCTCAGTCCTTCCACAGACTGCTAGTCAATGGCGTCACCAGGGAATGACCAGCCGCCAAATTGCAGGTGGATAAAATGCAAATATTGCGCGAGTATCACAGTGCATTGAACATTTTAAGCCAACCGTGGGCTCAGATACAAATAGGTCTGAACAATGTGTGCGTCCTCTCCATCCGCCTCTACTCCTCATATTAGTTTCCCACGGGACGGCAGCCGGTTGTCAAGCTATGGAAGGCTAACAATACCGGCACACAACGAGTGCGTTTTCAATAGCATCATCCTGCCATCTAGCGGGAAATATTGTTATCTATGCTTCAGCGTTCAATCTCATGACATTCATTCATTATTCATTGTGGTAATACCAAGACCGTGCTGCTACCTAGCGAGAGCAAGCTGAACCTATGCTTCTTGGACATCAGAATTGAGAGTAGATCTTCTGAACATTCCGGGCCAAGAGTAGATCTTCTGAACATCCAGTCCCGAGAGTAGATCTTGTGAACACTTCCATCCTCCGAGTAGATCTTCTGAAAATTTCCAGCTATCAGTAGATCTTCTGAACATCCAGTCCCGAGAGTAGATCTTGTGAACACTTCCATCCTCCGAGTAGATCTTCTGAACATTTCCAGTAGTAGATCTTCTGAACATTTCCAGCAGTAGATCTTCTGAACAAGTGAGGCTTATTTGTAGATCTTCTGAACATTCCAACCTGAGAGTAGATCTTGTGAAAATAGATCTTCTGAAAGTAGATCTTGTGAACACTTTCGTCTTCGAGTAGATCTTCTGAACAATCCAGTCCCGAGAGTAGATCTTGTGAACATATCCCTCCTCCGAGTAGATCTTCTGAACATTCCGGGCCAAGAGTAGATCTTCTGAGCATCCAGTCCCGAAAGTAGATCTTGTGAAAACTTCCATCCTCCGAGTAGATCTTCTGAAAATTTCCAGCTATCAGTAGATCTTCTGAACATTCAGACCCGAGAGTAGATCTTGTGAAAATAGATCTTCTGAAAGTAGATCTTGTGAAATAGATCTTCTGAAAGTAGATCTTGTGAAAATAGATCTTCTGAAAGTAGATCTTCTGAACGTAGATCTTCTGAAAGTAGATCTTGTGAAAATAGATCTTCTGAAAGTAGATCTTCTGAACGTAGATCTTCTGAAAGTAGATCTTATAAGCTTCCCCGTTTTACGTTATGCTAATTTTTATTTTTATTTTTGTGTATGTTTTCTTAAAGCAAGTCGGCTCATCTGCTTCCGACGGCACCGCTAGGAAGCCATTTTTTTTTAAAAAAGAAACAAACCGCCTCATATACACCCCACGCCATACAAGGAAGGCTTCTTTTTTTTTTTCTTATTATTGTTTCTATGTAGAAAATTAAAATTTTATTATTTTTTTTTTTTTTGTGGGTCCTGCCCTGTTCTTCTTTTTTTTTTTTAAAATAAAAAAAAAAAAAAATAAAAAAATTTATGCTCCTATGCAACTAAAAAAAAAAGGAAAAAAAAAATTAAGGCCACTTTTTCTAATAATTATAAATTTTTTATTTTTTTAAAAAAAAAGCTACTACAGTCTAGCAGGATGTGGCCTATGCTTAGCGTGGCGTTGCAGGTGCCGCAGTGCGGTGTTGTATATTGGTCACCCTCTCATTGAGGCTGTGTTCGTTTTGTGCAGCCAGTTCTAAGTCTAGTGAGGATGATCTTTTTGTCGGTGGGATTGATTTGATGTGTTCCGTGTGGCTATTGTTGGTTTGATTGCGTGGGTGTGGTTGGACTTGTGTTGTGTTGAGTTGTGTCGTATCCATGTGTTTTGTTGATGTTGGCGAATGTGGCGTTGTAGGAGTGCTTTGCGATCGTGTACCGAATATTCGACACTAGGGTAAGTGTTCAATGCTAAAGCTTGCTTTGCGAGCCGGTCTGCTTCTTCGTTACCTGGGATGTTGGCGTGGCCCGGAATCCAGAGGAAGGAAAAGTTCATGTTTACGTTATGGATCACGAGTGGTTGGATTCTATCAATGAAGTGATGTGGACAATCGTGGGTGTTGCTAATTGACTGGAAGACAGAATTGGAGTCTGAGTAAATTACTAAGTTTCTAGCTTTACGCCTCATGAGAATGGTGATAGCGGCCAGAATGGCCATTGCTTCAGCGGAGTAGATGGAGAAGCTATCCGGTAGACGCTTGGAAAGTCTGAGACCTGGTCCAGTGATGCCGATGCCTACCTTTGCCTCGTGTTTCTACTCATCCGTGAATACGAGTGATTTGTGATTGTTGTCATCGGCGAACTTGTGGAAGAAGCCAAGAATTTCCGCCGATGTGATAGTGGATTTCTTCTCCGAGAGCAAGTACTCGACCTTTGGTTGACTGAAAGTCCAGAATGGCCTAGTGAGCGGTCGAGTTGCAGTGGATGGCATTGCGAAGTTAAGATCTGAGAGAGCCATGGCAATTTGAATGCCATATGGTGGAAGTTTGCGCGCAAATCGGCTCTTGTCGCATCTGTCAGGCGTAAAGCAGCGCTGTGCTGAATGATTTTTAATGGATTTGATTTTGATGTGGTAGCGGCACAGCTGTTGTGTCCTCCTGACGTGGAGTGAGGCTCCTGACTTGGAGTGTTTGAGTCTACTAGAAGACTGGCTATCGGTGTGGTGCTGAGGGCATCTGTGGCTGCTCTGATGCAGCTGTTTTGGATGATTTCTAAATTTCGGCTCTGACTTTCTGAAATGGTGGCAAAAATGATGCTGTTGTATTCTAGGATGGGTCGTATGATTGATGTGTACAGTCGCAGTAGTGTTTTCCTGTCTCCGCCCCAGTCTGTGCCTGTAAGTGCACGTAGTATGTTGACGCGCTTCGCGCATCGTTTCAGATGGTGTGATGTGGGTGTTGAAACTGAGCTTTTCTTCTAAATGCACTCCTAAGAACTTGAAGCATTTTACCTGTTCGATGGCTTTGTCATCGATTTTAAGTAGAGTTCTGGGTGTGGGGCTGAGACGAGTATATGTGACGGTGGCCATTTTTCTGCGGACAGGATGAAGCCCCAAGTTCTGCACCACTTTGCAATGTGGTTTAGTCCTGCTTGAATTGCTTTTCAGCTTTGAGGAAGCATTGTGATATTGTCAAAATGGCTATGTCGTCAGCGAAAAGTGAGTATTGAAGTGAAGTGTCAGTGTGGTCAGCAAGTATGTAGTTGATCATGATGATGAAGAGGCTTGGTGAGAGCACGCTCCACTGAGCCAGGCCCTGCTCCTGAGTTGTGGTGTTTGATGTGACACTGCCGCATCGGACCTTAAGGGTCCTGTCTCTAAGGAAGTTGAGAATGAAGTGTGCCATGTGTCCGCGTAAGCCTATCTTGTGGAGCGTTGGTGTCAGTGCGGACTTGTGTACTCGGTCGAATGCGGCTGTGATGTCTAAGTAGGCAGCTACTGTTGTGCGTTTGATGCGTAGACCACTTTTATGTCATGTACTAATCTAATGAGATTGTCCGTAGTTTATTTTTGACGCTGCAAGCCGCACTGAAATTCGTCGAGCGGGTCGTTGTGTCCCAGAAATTCCCTCAATCGTGTGTTGACCATGCGTTCGACTAGCTTGCTAGCACAGCTAGTAAGTGAGATGGGTCTATAACCTTTTGGGGTGGAGTGATCTTTGTGCGGCTTTGGCAGTGGAATTACTACGCTCTCCCGCCAGGATGCGGGAAACGTGTCGCTTTGGTACAGTTCATTTATGGCCGCTAGTAGGTACATTTGGGAGTTTTTGCTAAGTCGTTTAAGAAACTGGTAATGGATGTCGTCCGGCCCAACCGACGTGTTTCCACACTTGCTGAGGGCAAGGTGTAATTCGTGCATAGTAAACGACTGATTGTAGATTTCTCTATTGCTAGAGCTAAAATTTGCTTTGGAGGCAAGGGCGTCTAGAGCGCTTACTATAGTGGTGTCGTAGTTGCTGTTGCCAGATACGCTGGCGTAGTGTAGTTTTAAGTGGTCTACGACTTGTTGTGGGTCAGTGATGTCCTGTCCTTTCATCGTCAGCTGGGGGAAGGGGCCTGGTGGTGGGCGTTTCAGGTTGAACCGCTTCATCAGGTCCCAGATCCTGCCGGTAGGGGTGAACCTATTGAATTGAGAGGCAAAAGACTGCCAACAGTTTGGTCTTGCTGTTCGAATTGTGTACCGGCAGTGTTTTTGAAATTGTCTGTATGCTGATAGGTGTGCTTCGCACACGCATCTTTTGAATTGTTTGTGGGCACGGCGCCGTGCAGCGATTGCCCTTTGACAGTCCGAGGTCCACCATGGCGTAGATGCCTTTTCCTAATTTTGTTACTTTTTGGGACTGAGTCTCGTGCTGCTGAGCTGATGGCCCTTAGGATTGTCTCGATCTTACTGGTCTCTGAAGTTGTTAGGCTGAGGTCCACCTTTTCCTCGAATTTAGCCTAGTCCGCTCTCTTCAAGTTACAAGATTGTCTAAATAGCTTAGTGTGGTGGATAGCGTCCGTGCTGAGCGTAATTGTGATTGGGTAGTGGTCGCTCAGCCCGGGAACGTCTGAAACTGACCAGTCAAATAGTGAGCTAAGTCGTTGGGAGCAGCACGTTAAGTCAATGCAACTGTCCGATCCTCCTAAGGTCGGGATGTAGCGGGTGGCGGCCCTGGTGTTAAGAAGTACTAGGTTGTGGTCCGAAATAAACTGATGAATTTCGCGCCCTCTGGCGTCAGTCTGGTCGCTTCCTCAGGAGGGGTGTTTAGCATTAAAGTCTCCCATAATGAGAACTGGTGGAGGGGCCTGAAGCAGCAAGTCGCTCAGCTCCTGTGGTGTGGGGGTTTCAGCTGACGGCGAGATGCATAGTGAAATGACCGTGGTTTCGCAGTGGGCAATTTTGAGGCTGACTGCTACGCAATTTAGGGGAGTATTTAGCGTTACTCGACAGTGAGGTATGCTGTTTGCAGTGAGTATGGCTGCGCCCCATTTCCTATTTGGGCCGTTTGCGCTGTCGACGTGCCAAGTATAATCTGGGATTTTGTTCCAAGTGGAGTCAGAATCTCGAAAGTGAGTTTCTTGGAGCGCAGCTACTAATGGTTTTTGTTGCAAGAATTCAGATTTGAATTATATGAACTTGCCTGGAAGGTCTCCGGTGTTCCACTGCAGAAAAAGTCCCATTGCCGAACGCGTTTAGTGACTGTTGAGTGTTGATGTTCCTATACTGAGGTGGTGTCGGTGTCGAGTTGGGGAGAAAGGTCGAACCGGTGAACGGAGAGAGGGTTGGGAGGTGACCCAGGCAGGGGTGGTAGCCTGGACCTGGTCGCACGGGTCCTGGGTAGAGTGGCGTCGTGATTTGCGCTTGGGAGGCGTGGTGGGTTCGGGTGGGATTCGTTGGTCTGGAGTTGTGGGTTCGACGGGCTTTGAAGGAATGGTAGGTTCAGTCTGAGTGCTGGCCTCAGACGAAGTTTTGGAGTGGGTTTGGGTGGGTGTGCAGGAGGTGGTGGGAGGTTCAGTTTGGCAGCAGGTGGTGGCCGTGGACTTGCGGGTGGTCTGGGTGGATGTTGTGGTAGCCTTGGTTCTAGGCCTTGGTTTGGGCCGGCCGGATGGGTGTGGTAGGGGCCGAGGCCCTGAAGGAGGCAGTGGAGGGAAGGCTTGAGAGTTGCGAGGTGGCCCTGGTTGGAGGCGGTGGCGCGAAGGGGTACGGCCAGGTCCCGTGGGGGATAGGTGGGTACCGGTGGGGGATGGGATGGGAACCGTGTCTGGGTCTGATGTGTGTTGGAGGAGGGATGATGCGGGGAGGATAGTGGGATGGTGGTGGGCATGGGCCGGGTCTGAGATGGGGTGGGTAGGGAAGGAAGCCCATTCCTCGGTGGGGTGGACGTGGGAAGCCGGGCCCGCGGTGGAAAGGGTGTGGGAGGAGGCCGGGTAGTGGGTGAAGGGGATGTGGATAAGGGCCAGGTCTGAAGTGGAGTGGGTGTGGGAGGAGGTCAGGTCCTGGGTGGGGTGGGGTGGGGAGGAGTGGTGATCGGTGAGGTCGAGGGGCGGTGGGCCGGGGAGGTCGGGGATCTGTGGGGCGGTTGAGGCGAGGGTCGGAGGAGCGTTGAGAAGGGAGGTATGCCGGGCTCCGGGAGCCGGCTGCTGGTGAGATGGTTGGGCGGGTGGGAGCTGATGTTGGAGGGGGTGTGGGTTTAGGTCTGGAGAGCGTCGCTGCGTAGCTTCGCCCGGCGGTAGGTGCGGTGTGGAGAAGTGCAGTTGTGGCTGTGTGAGTGTCAGTGGTGGTGTGGCGTAGGTGCTGTCGTGCTGTTGCATGTGACACCCGATGAGTTGCCGCATACCGGCACACCTCCCTCTCGTATGCCCACTTGGGACAGTCGGGGTCGGTGGCGGGGTGCGGCCCATCACAGCCTGCACACTTCCTTTCGGAGGAGTTGCAGTCGGACGCCGCGTGGTGACCGGCACACTGGCTGCATCTGGGAGTTGGCGACGCGCATGCGCGTTCGCCATGTCCATAACGCAAGCAGAACCGGCACCGTAGTGGCAGAGGCACGTAGAGGCGGACCTCGTAGGCCTTGTTGTGTATGTGGACGTGTCATGGTAGGTGTGGTGAGTGGAAAGTCAGTACTAGAAGTTTGTGAGTCGAACGTGTCTCCCGTTTAATCTGGCTGATTGTAACTGTTGCATTCAGGAGGGCTGAGGCGTCGAATAGTGCGGCGATGCTGTCAAGTGGTAAGCTATCCAGCTCTGGGGCGCAAATGTAGCCGCGGCTGGTGTTCAAGGTGCCATGTAATGTGAAGGAGCAGCGCTGGTTGTTAAAGGTGGTTGTATTTAGTAGAGTTTGTGTGTCCGCGCTACTCTGTGTTTGGACTATGATGTGTGTGGTGTGCATGTGGACCTTGAAGTGTGCTGAATTAAGAATGTGTCTGAGCGTCCTCTCGAGAATGAAAGGAGACTCCTGTGTGATGTTGTGTCCTGTCTCTGTGTACGTACCTACTAGGTAGGTGCCTTGTGTGGTGCTGGCGGCGGCCGCCATGGTGTGTAAGGGTTTGGTTCCACCCCCCGCAAGTGTCCCTCCTGACTGAAGAACTACCCGGATTCGTTGCACCCTGGACCGAGCTTTCGGTCTCTGGTCCCTGCCCCGGCCGCAATGGCCCAAGACAGTGGGCTCGACACCGTTAGGTTTCCTCCGGGGGGTAAAGGTTAGTTGGGAGACAGAGAGAAGTTGGGGATTTGATGAGGGAGGTTTTCCTTCTAGATTTGCAGGAGTGCTCCTCTAGGGTCCCTGGATCTCTTCGTGTCTTGGCTTCTTCTGCTGCTACAGGTTTGTCTTCTTCTCAAAGCTTGGACCTTGCTGGTTCTCTTCTTGCTTGCTGACTGCGGGCGCCGATCGTGCTCTGAGTCGAAGGTCAATCGTGCCAATGTGGATACCAGTGTTATACCAGCATCATTTATCAAGGTCTTACCACCCTCATGTACCATGGAGCGCTAGTTCGACCCTGTTATCATCCTACACGTTAGTAATCGTCACTACCTGCATACCAGTCGACCCTGGTATTTATCCCGCGCATTGGAAATCACTACCAACCCAAAACCAGTGTACCCTGGTCACAGGGACGCCGACAAAACGCCATCTTTAATTCAGATGGTCAAAGCGAAGGAGTGAGGTGCAAGGACGGCGTCAAACAAGAAAGGTAAGATAGGATGGCTCAGGGCCGCCCAACTATGTAGTCACCTTTTGCGTGACAGTGCTTGACTACAGTGGATACATGATGTCTTCTGATTCGAAATACTTCACGTTGAACGAGGGCAGGACATTTTGCCACGTATAAGTGATCGCCTTCTCCGGTTAGTTACCGCCCGAAAATGTAGCGATATGCATGCGCGGCGCCAGCGGGACCAATATGGGTAGCTTGAGGGAGGGACTCCCAGAAGTTGTATGGCATGCAACATTATATGTATATGGACATCGCATGAAGATAAACGCATTAAAAGCCAGGCTGTCCTTCAAACGTTTGCCTCTGTCGCCACCCTGAGAGCGCCAGCTGCAAGGTTCCAGCGGCGCATTAAAAAACTAACCTGTCATTGTGTGTAGTGGCCGCAGAATTTACAACATGTTTTTTTGAAAAGGTAAAAAAAATATCTTCACCAACAGATCAGGCTAGGGTTAGGTTCGCTTATGTTTTAAGTTATATTTTTCACAACAGAAAATTGTTTGAAGGTTGTCCATTTTCTAAAGAATAATTTGTTTTCTTGTATGGAACGTTAGGTTATTTTGAACTTTGAAGTCCCAGATGCACACCTTTAGTACCAGGTACAGAGCATCGACATCGGGTGTGCAAGACAGTAATACTGAAGTAACAGAAGTAACACTTAATTGCTCAAGCATAATTTTGAACACATTCCTTTATTGATCATTACATATTTTTACAAACAGTTATTATGGTTAAAAGATGGTTTTCCAGTCAGGCAGGAATACAATTATATTTTTACAGTGAGATGCATGTTTCATGCACGAAGTGGAAGACAGAAGCCTGTGCTTTACATTGTGATGCCCTCTGTGGCAGCGGAACACATAATAACTGCCAAAAATTGATGGTAACATCCTGCTCAAGCACTGTAAAGCTTTGTTTATGTCACCCACATCCCGTGGCTTACCTTGGATTTGGAGCTATGGGGATTAATGGATTTGGAGGGGGCCCAACTACCCAATTTAAAAAAGTCCCCGGATTTCGACCACCTTTTTCAAAGGGGCCAATTCTTATTTTGATATAAAATAATTGGAGACTAACTTAACCCATTAGTGACCAAGACCTTTCGCATGGCTCGATTTACAAAATTTTTGTATCACACCTCATTTAGGCCTCACTGATTATACATATAAATTTTGAAAATTTTATTTTGATTTTACGTACTTTTTTGACCTGGTAACAATTGTTGCCAACGGTCAGATATCCAACATAAATCCGCATATTTCCATATCTTTCTGTAAATTTAGGTAAAAACTCTGGGTATTCCATTTTCATAGTACAAAAACATTGTAGAATAAGGATGCTAATGTATATTTCTTTGCTTTCGAGCAGAAACCATGTCCGTAGCATCCAACAAACGATTGAAATGCCTTCTATGCCAAATTATTCGACCGCATGTATCAGACAACCAGAAATACTTCCTGGCAAATTGCACACGTTCTGAAGATCATCAAATGGCCATCACGGGCTGGCTCAATTGACGTGACAAGGCATCCACATTCGTAGTATGGCTCACTATCGTATACATATACTTTCATCAACAGATGTGGAGCCAGGTGCGACCGGGTTGTGCCTGGTGAGTACATACACATCGATGTGAACACTACATACAAAGTTATCGATAGTAGCCACTATTCAGGAATCAACAAGATCCATGCCTATCCTCCACATCTCCTCACAGCCAGAACTTGAACGCCATCACAAGTCACTTTACCTGCTGTAGGCATGGTAAGCCTTCATGCACTGAGCATGCAGTGGCACCTCACACTTCTCGCAGGACATGTTGGTGCGCCTGTCGCACTCCTTGCAGCGATGGAACCGGCTCGGCAGCTCCTTCGGCCAGTGGTGAAGGCCGTCATGCCGCAGGCTTGCGGCTGGTGGTGTCTGGCCGGAGTAAGGCGCGGGCGGTCTCGGCACAGTGTTTCTCTTAAAGAGAGTCTGGGTGAGTTCCCACAGGAAGGGCAACTGCGATGCCTTCTCCTTCGGCCCCTTGGACAGCATCCAAGCGTTCGTTCTGGCAGCGTCCACGCCCCACTGGAACAGTGGCCACCACCACTTCTTGCACCTGATCGTGCTGCGGTAGGTGGACACCGACTGGTCGAACAGGTCGACCCCTCCCATGTGCTGGTTATATTGGAAGAGGATCCCTGGCATATCCACATCCACTCGTCCACACAGCTTCTTGATGTACCTGCTGGCGGTGAAGGATGGGTCCAGCGGAACGAAGTTTGTAGCCGCGGTCACAGCACGATTGTCATTCCACCTTACCACCAGGTTGCTTCCATCACTCGTCCACTCCATGACTCCTCGCTCCTTTTTCTCCAGCACCCTCTTGTCAGTGAAGGGGGCGCCTCTCAGCCTGTTGTCGCGGATCGTGCCACATCCACCAAGCCCTCTGCTGGAGAGCTCATCGAGTAGTTCCAGAGACGTGAACAGGTTGTCGAAGTAGATGGCATGACCTGACTGCACATCGCACTTGTCCAACAATCCTAGGACAACATCTGCACCCTGTCCCATACCTGTGGCTGGGAGTTGAGTGCTGGTGCCGCAGTAAGGTTCCGCATGGCACAGATACCCCCTGGAGGATGCCAGGCACCACAGCTTGTAGCCGTACCGGACAGGCTTGCCCCTGATGAACTGCTTTGTGCTGTGTCGCCCAAAATATGGGACCATACTCTCGTCCACGCACAGGTTATGGTCTACGGTTGCTGTCTTGAACGCCGTGTTTAGGTGGTCAAAGTATGGCCGCACTTTATAGTAACGGTCCGTGCTGCTGTTGACCTGTGTGTTATCCGCCAGATGTATGTGACGAAGAATTTCCAAGAATCTGTTCCTTGGCATGAGCTCTTTGACCCATGCTGACGAAACATCGTCTTTGGAAGACCACAGGTGTTTTTTGTCGTGAGTGGTTCTGTACCCCGTGAGTAGCATCACTGCTACCACCCCGAGCAGTTCCTGCATGGTCAGGTTCAGGGTTTTGCCATGCTGCTGCGCGAAGAGGTTGGTCTGCTCCAGAATATGGTCCAGTAAATCCTTTTGGAACATCTGTTGGAAACAGTCCAGTGGTGAGGCAGTAGAACCGCCAGAAGCACAGTCGTCCTCGGCACAGACTGTGTAGTCCTCGGTACAGTCGTCGATGCTCACATCTGTAGGAAACACCGGTAGACGATGTCTCCAATCCCGAATCTTTTTCTTCTTGCTTGCAGGCTGTCGAGAGGCACGCTCAACAGCTCCTTTCACAGGTTCGTCTGAATTGCCATTTTCCTGCTGTGGTCGTGGCTGATCGGCAGAAGACAATGTGAGTCGCGTCCTTACTAATTCAGCCGGAGCCCCAAGTAGTCTTCGTGGTAGATGTAGGACATCACCGACAGCTTCCGCATCTGACCCGTCCGAATCCTCGTCTGATGCAACAGCACCTGAAACAAGCCGGGTTTAGTTGGCACATTTATCTGCATTATAACGCCTGTCATTTCAATGACACTTCATCCAGGACTTCGCCTATGACTTGAAATGGAGCAGATTTTCCAGGATGAACTTGAGCATGAGAACGCATACGGTTCCACCCAGAACCTGGAACCTTCACCCAGTGGCGTATTTATAAATTCATCAAGGCGTCATCATTATGAGGGCGCCTCAACAGCTCCTTAGGGCGCTGCAACAGTTCATGAGGGCGTCACACAGGGTCGGGGCTCTGTTGGAACTCGAAAATTTCTAGAGGGGGATGGGAAACGAATTTTTCTGGTAGCCTCTTGTACCCGCCGCGAGTTCTTGTGTAGATAACAGGGCTCCTTCCGCAATCCTCCCCGGAGGGCGTAGGAAGCAACTTTTTGTGAGGTGTGAGTAATACCTGCGACCGAAGGCGCCGTATCTTCGGCCGAGGGCGCCACAACTGCGTAAAGGGCGCTACTGGTCCGAAGGGGGGGCATGGCCAATTCCCCCTCTAAATACGCCACTGCCTACACCATATCCACTGGCGGTCACAGGGCTGCCCCAAAGTGTCTACATGGCTACTCGAAATTGTCTATAGATATAGGCAATTTCTGAAAATGTGAATCATACATTTGCGCCCCCCCCCCCCCTAATGGTCGTCCTGGATCCGTCCCTGCACATGTTTTCAAAGCTAACAAATAGTTCTTCAGTTTCAAAACTTGACCCCTGAAACTTGACAGGCTTCATTTTGATCATGCTGCATAGTGTATATGCAGAGGTAAAAAAAGTATCCGTTGTGTCACCGGACAATTTCAGGAACTCAAATGTGTCTCATTTTTTTCCGTCAAACCCACAAGGAGGGCTCCCTTCCCCAGTGGCAGCCAGTAACCATTTCGTGGAAAACAGGCGTGCATCTGAGTTTTTGTTCGTCGATGGGCGTAGGGAGGCGGGGCCGGGGGGCCAGGCGGGACCGTGGGTGCTAGCTGAAGCCCCCCCCACCCCCTCCTTATTTTACGTGCTGCACCATCTATATCAGCTAAAGTTGATCATAGCAGAATTGTTCGTACCGGTGAGCAGGGGTGTCGATTTTTGAAAAACATTGGGGGCCCGGAAAAGTGCCCCCCAAAACCAAAAAAACTCATCGGATTTAGCCCACTATATTTTAGGATCTCAGAAATTCCGATTTCTTATTCGACGATGTGTATGTTTATGTTTATTCAGCATCCTAACCGACGGGGAAAATCGCCCAATAACTGGTGAAGTCACATAATTAAAAGAGCAGTGCTCAGTACATTTCAACATAACAACTCTTGGTTGGTCATTGGTTCTACGACACGTCGACCGTTGTGTCATATAGCGTCGCCAATCTCTCACGCCGATTGGTCGCGGGCGAAGAGTAGCGACAGGTGAGACTCGAACTCACCAACATAACAACTCTGAGTAATAGCATGCGACTGCAGTGCCATATAGTAGGCTCGGATCTATCGTCACCGTCACCGTCACTGTTACCCTCCTCGTCACTCCACACACCAACAAACACACACCGGCTTAAATAAAAATACTTCAGCGATCAGATGCAGGCTAAAACACACCGGCATTGATGAAGCATCAGAGCACAGCAGACCTGAACGGTAATGACGATGGGTGAAAGTATTTCCTTGGTGCCTAACGTTAGGGGGGGAATTTTTCCATTTAGTACGCCACTGCGGCTGCTCAACGTGTTTTTTCCGCAGATTGCACGATCGAGAGTAGAAAGGCCCTTCGGATAATTTTCTTTCGGGACCCATTCTTAATTTTCCGGTGCTCTGGTCGATTCGATGAAGTCTCCTTGTGGTTTTTGTGGTGAAGTCTATTTTTTATAAGCCCCCTGCAGGCTATTTTTGGAACCCGGTACGATTTTTCTGGCTCTCGGTGCGTTTTTTCCGGTGCCCAAACAGGTTTCTTTTCCGGCGTCCGACGACTTCTTATTTTGTGGATCCTTGACGCAATTTTTCCGTCCGCAAGGTGACATTCCGGGTATATATTGGTAATTGGGAAGCCAGCTGCAACTTGTGGGGCTCCGGCACGACGTTTTGGCCCCAGTGAGATTTTCAAGAGAAGCGGCGTGAATTTGTTTTTGTCTAAGTGCGATTTTTGGGGGCCCGTCGTCACTTGTTGGGATCCCTTGCGGTGGCTACGACACGTTTGTGGGGGCCCAACAAGTTGTGTGGGCTTTGGAGCTATTGTTGAGATCCCAGATTGATTTTCCGTGTCCGGACTGTTTTTCATTCACCCGGCTTCATTTGTTGGGTGATCTCAACGAGACTTTTAGAGCCCCGGTGGGACCTATCAGGCCTCTGGCGTGATTTTCAGGGGCCCGGGTGATAATTCTTAATACCCCAGTCTCGGCGTGATTTTCAGGAGGCCCCGGCCCGACCGTTTGTGCCCCCGTCGTGATTTTCTTGAATCCCGGCACGACTTGTTTGCGGCCCCAACGTGATTTTCAGGGGCCCAGGTGCAAACTTTTGAGGCCCCAGCGTCATTATCGGGGCCCCTGCGCTACGTTTGGGGGCCCCGAATGTGATTTTTCTGAGCCCCGGTGCGATTTTTGGTCGACCGAGTGAAATTCTTAGGGAGCATAGCCCATTTTTTTCCTAAGCTCGGCGGACTCTTGGGGGCCCCACAACCTATCAGGACGGGGGGGTGAGGGAACTTCCCACAATTCCCCCTCCCCATTCGGTATGTCACTGTGCCATGCAATGATGCAACATAAGAATCCAGGAATAGTTCATCTGTTTCATCACACATGTGATTTCAACTCCCCAGTTATCCAGACAGTTTGAGGAAAGTCAAACATCTGCTACATGGATCAGCAAGGATGGATTGTAAGGCAACATGGATACCATGGAATTCCGGTCAGAGTAGTTATGCTACAATACATACCTTCTTCAACAAACTGCTTTGGAGAAGGATGAGCTCCTGAAGTTTGGTCAGGGTTGGAGTTGGAGGTGGATGGAGCAACACTGTGAAGGACATAACATATGGTTCAAGAGACTTGTTTCCATTAACAATACAGGGGATGAAGTAACATTTTCATTGACTTCTATGGTTTTCATTGGCTTCATTGACTTCTATGGTGTCCTGATTAAGCAGGACAATCGAGATGGGTTTCTGTTATATGCATTTTTTTTTTTTAAATAAGTTTCATCCGAGTTCTTGTTGGGCTGGCTTTATGAACCAGGGTCGGATTGCTAAGCAGAGCTTGTTGCGTGAACCCTGGCCCCACCACCCGATCCATTCATTCAAGTTAAACGGCAGAATTTTCACCGAAAGTTTAACGTGCCGTCAATGCACCGACACAGCCGCCCGGTACAAACAATGTTATAATGTAGCTTTTATACGCCAGTGAGAATGATATGGATTCACTCATCAGTGAGTTTGCAAACATACTGATGTATCAGTTAACACCAATGCAGGGAGCTATGTGATCAACATGGTCTGTGCCCTAAAGCCCAAATAGCTAAGTAACAATGCAGGGAATCTGCTGCATAACAGTTTGACGATAAATTAGCCATGATATATGGCATCATACTTCCCATGCTATTTACAATAGTGAGCTATATTTTGTGTACAAACATCAGGACATTAGAAATGTTAATTAACGTTACACACATCAGTCCCTAACAAGTGTCAGCAATACATTTCCTTCATGTGCTTTAAACATGATTCAAGAAAGCACTGTCATCGATTTTAAACTTGCAAAAAGAGTGGGCCGCCTGGCATTTTGAGTGCTATTTGAGTGAATTTGCTGTCTTGTTAGTGAACTGACCACTTATTGAGATATATGTACTTTAACTTTGCCTGCTTCCATCATGAAAATTTGTCATTTTCGAATACATCAGAAATCATCAGAATAACTTCTTGTCTACAAACCGGTGTATGCATTTCTATGAATTTCTCATATTTATTAACACAAATGATGTAGATCTGATCTGCAAATTTATAACTCAGAAAATGTTATCAGCACAGGATTCCATTCCTGAAAATATTGTACTTTCAAAATGTTATTGTTCTTTGTGAACCAATAAGTGCAATGCTCTCATGCAGCATGCAGATGGAGGTTCATCACGTACACCAGGTAGCACAAAAGAGATATTATTGCAGTCTAAGGTAACCACAAGACATGTTTTACACCCATTTTTACCTCCACGAATCATTCAAAGGAGCTAGGTTTTGTCTAATTGCGTTAGGCTAGGCTTTTGTTGTAAGTTAGTAAATGAAAAAAAATCTTCAAAAACGGTTCAAGCTAGATTAGGTTACGTTAGACTTTTTAAGTTCAAAATGTTTGAGAAAAAAGAAATTGGGGGGGGAGAATTTGGCATAAAAATAATCATTTCTTGCATGGAAGTCTAGGCTAGGTTAGGTTAGGTTATGTTACATTTTTTGTTATCTGAACATTATTTTTCATCCTATATTACTCAAATCCAAGCCCCCTTTTCCACGTTATTTTTCCTCACAAATGAAAAGTGTGCATCTGCAGAGGAAATGAGCGGTTACATCATGTTCAGCACATTAACAAACACTGCATTAAAAAATAAATTAGAAGAAGTCAGAGAGTACCATGAGCTGAAATATTACCCAAAAAGCCAGGTATTATCACAGTTTAAGGTAACCACAAGACAAGTTTTACACACATTTTACCTCCATGAAGCATACAAAGGGGTGAGGTTTGTCAGGTTAGGTTAGGCTTTTGTTGTAAGTTATAAAAAAAATCATTTGTTGGTAAATAATTTTTGTTAATTATTTTTCTACAAAAAATAATAAACGGTTCAGGCTAGCTTAGGTTAGGTTTTTTAAGTTGAAAATATTTGAGAAAATGCCTCGAAAATTTAAATTAAAAACAAATAATTTCTTGTATGGGAAGTTGAAGTATGTTAGGTAAGGTTATCATACATCTTGAACATTATTTGTATGCTATATTTCCTTACTCCACACCCTTTTTTGGTGTTATTTTTTACTCCCAATTGAAAGGCATGCATTTGCAGAGGAAAGGACATTAAATGTGTGCTTTTATGCATTTTATTAATATTTTTATATTTAAATTTCCAATGCAATGTTTATGAATGTCACTAAGCTGATGGCACTACTCAGTTTCTGTGCAAATGCTTACTTTCCAGGTTGTGAGCAAAATAACATTAAAAATGGGCTTTGAGTTAGGTAACATAGCAATTAAAAGAAATACATTAAAAATTCAACATAACCTAATGTAACCTAAGCTGACCTTGGAGAAAACAACTATAAAAACAAGATTGGAAAAATATCTAGCAATTTATTTTCTTGAAATTTTACAAATGAAAAAACCCTAACCCAACCTAATCTAACCAGAATTATTGTGCTTTAAGGTGGTAACAAGGCAAGTTATTACACATTTGCCTCCGTAAAGCAAACAAATTGGCTATGTTTGGTGATGTTAGATTAGTTTAAGTGTTTTAAGTTGGACATTTTTTGCAAAAATTGTTCAAAAATTTGAAAGAAATAGATATTTTTTCTTTAAAAGCAGCTTATGTTAGGTTAGGTTAAATTGGGTTAGGTTAGGTTAGGTTAGGTTAGATTCGGTTAGGTCAGGTCAGGTCAGGTCAGGTTAGGTTATGTTGTTTGTTGGTTGTTGGGTGTTGGGTTACATTTTTTTTATTGTAAAAAAAATACATTGCTTGAAATTTTTACAACTTGATGTTTTGGTTTTGTTTTTCTCCAAGGGGAGGTTAAGCTAGGTTAGGTTAGGTTATGTTGCATTTATTTTATTTAAAAAAAATACTTTACCCTATGTCACCTAATTCAAAGCTTTTTGTTGATGTTATTTTGCTTACAACCTGAAATGCAGGCATTTGTATAGAAAATGAGTGATCCCATCATCTGAGTCACATTCATAAACATTGCATTGAAATGATACATTCCACGAATTCATAAAACACCTTAAAACACAAATTTACCAAAATCGTGTTTATCACATTCCTAAACATTGCATGGGAAAAAATTAATCAGAAATTACCTTAAGCTGTAAATTTACCAAAAGGTGTGCCAACCCCTGGACGGAAATGCAACACTAGGTGCCCCAATCCTGGGCAGAAAGGGCACTAAGAGCAGTGGAATGAAAATTTTAATAAAAGTAAACTAAAAACAGCTCTTCTTGAAGACAAACGTGGTAGTTATGTGATATTAACATGGAAACCCTGAGCACAAATCAGAAAAAAGACTGGACTTTTTCAAGCTTACCTGCCAACTTCTTCAACTACTGTTCCTTTGGGAATTAAATATCAGCAAGCTATTTATTCACTTTCTAAAATCACACCAATCCGCAGATACATCAGAAGGTGCGATACATCAGAATGTGCGAAGTACAAAAAACGAATCAGTACGACGTCACATGAGATTGGCCTCGGGATTAAACACTGCGCGCAATTGCACCACAGATGTCTTACCTCCGTCACATTTGTCACTGTAACCTCAAATTTAGACTTCAGGCGCTGGAATTTCTGTAACTGGAATTTTTTCTTTGCATGTTACGATTTTGGATGTTCTGAGGAACGCCCATCACGATGTGTGACATTTAATGCGCGCTAGTGTCTATCGATACAAATCGACGCCCCTGCTTTGGAGAAAAAAATAGAAACAAAAATTAAGCAATATATATTCTGAAAATTTTATAAATTGAACAACCGAACCCAACTTACCCGAACCTAATGTCAGCTGCTTTTGAAGGAAAACTTCCAATTTTATTTTATTTTTGAAAATGATTGAACAATTTTTCCAAGGTAAACAACTAAACTAGCCTAACCTAGCTAAATCGGTATTATTGTGCTTTAAGGTGGTAACAAGACAAGTTTTTACACACATTTGCCTCCATATAGCAAGCAAATGGGTTAGGTTCGGTTAAGTTAGGTTAGTTTAGGCTTTTCAAGTTGGAAAACTTTTAAAAAAAATTCCAAAAACGTTTCCCCCAAAATTGCAAATTATTTGGTAACCTTGCAGTCTAAGGTGTTCTTTTTTCCTTTAAAACAAAGAAAAATATGCAGAATAACATGTTTATGAAGGTGACTAAGATGATTGGACCCACTTATTTTTTGTGCTTACTTTTCAGGTTGTGAGCAAAATAATGCCAAAAGGCTTTGAGTTCGGTAACATCGCATAAACATATTTTTTTTTCATGCAACAAAACCTAACCTAGCCTATCCTAACCTATCTTTTGAGAACAAAAATTAAACTAAATTAAAATTTCACTTAATTTATTTTCTGAAAATTCTCAACCTTAAAAAGAAACCTAACCGAGCCTAACCTAACCTAAGCTGATTTTGAATACAAATTAATATTTTTTTTTGAACAGGTTGGTAATTTTTTTTCGGAAGCTTTTGGGTATTATTGTGCTTTAAGGTGGGAACAAGACAAGTTGTATGGGCGCTGTATGACCAACGCAGTCAATGCGCCAGTAAACCCAAATAACCAACCAACCAACCCAGAAAGATGTAAGCTGTACTTCCACAGTGGAGGGAATTCCAGCTGTTTTGTTTGTTTTTGCACACAATTTTAAATTTTTCAGCAAAAGGTGGAGAGTCAGTCCACTATCTAATCCAAATCTGTTTCTATTCAGTACAAAATGTGCTGGTTAACATCAATGTTTCTACTTAGCATGGTGTTTTTCATTTTTTCCCTTTAGCTTTCTTATCAGCATAAAATAGCATAGGTTATTGGGGGGCCCAAATCAACATTGGGGGGGGCAAGATCAACATTGGTGGGGCCCCACAAAGGATACAAATCGACGCCCCTGCATACATGCATGATTTTGCACTTATCAAAATTTAATTTCATCTGCCATTTTTGGACCACTTCACAAGCTCTTCTAAGTCTTTCTGCAGCATGTACCTAGGTGCCTAGGTACCAGGCAAATATCAAACTGATAGTGTGATGAGTGGGCTGTTGAGGTTAATTATAGTTTGTATATCCACACTCTCAATGATAACTGATTGTTGTTCACGGGACTGGATTGTATGCAAGTTTGACAATGACAATTGGTTTTTGTGCTCACCATTTTGAATTTTGTAGCAAAAGGTGGAGAGTCAGTCCACTATCTAACCCAAATCTGTTTTTTTAATTACAAAATGTGCTGGTTAACATCAACTACATTTTCTATGTACCTAGCATGGTGTTTTTCTTCTTTTTTCTTCAACTTTTTTATGAGCATAAAAATAGCATATGTTATTGGGGGGCCAAATCAACATTGGGGGGCCAAGATCAACACTGGTGGGGCCCTGGCCCCACAAAAGGATACAAATCGACGCCCCTGCCATCTAGACATTAGGGGGATGTCCCCATCCTAGCCCCGCCTTCAGCGCCTAAAATATAACACAAACTATAACGTAAAATTCCCTTTATGTAAACGTCCACATGCCTGCACCTTGATCGCAAACACCCGCTTTTATAGTCAGACATGTAACGTACTCGCTTCAAAAAAGGTGGCGCAATTGACCTCTGTGGTCCGGTACGCCTGAAAAAGTCACTCCCCCATGCAGTTAAATTGAAACTTGCCTGATGCTACCAATTTCTGCAATATACGAATATAAATCTGTGACGTCATCAAGGTTTGAATGCGACTTTGGTGTACCTTTTAAAATAATGGTATTTTTGCGGCGTTTAATAATGGTGTTTTTGCGGCGTACGAGACATTGGGCTTGTCAAGGCTATTTCTCTTGTACAGCATTGGTCGTGGATGACTGAGGTTTGCTTAAAAGTCATGTGAGCCATAGCTTTTTTTTTTTTTATTCTTTTAGGAATACCAATTATATTGCAGTGGCCATGCAGCTTCTTGCTGAGTTTTCTCTGTCATGGCATCATAAGCTGGCAGATTTGGCCACACATGGCTCTCGTTTTCCCCATATCAATATTGAATGCATGCATTGTTATTGGGCATTTAGGTAGGTACCTAGGTAAATATCAAGCTGATGGTGTGATAGGTGGGCTGCTGAAGATAATTATAGTTTGCATATCCACAATCTCAAGGATGATTGTCTGCTGTTCACTGGACAATGCAAGTTTGACAATGACTGGAAATTAAGAATGGATTTTTTCCTGTTTAAGCTCACATGTGTGTGGTTTTGCCATTGGTGGTGTGTACAAATATCAGTATGACAATCCAATTGTTGTTTTGTGGCTTAACATTAAAAAAAAGACAATCTGGTTTAAAATGCATCATCAGTGAATCTTAACATTTTATGGCGTAAGTTTTCCTTGCACAGTGGAGGGAAATCTAGCTATTTTGTTTTTTTTGCACATAATTTTGAATTGTGTAGCAAAAGTTGGATACTCAGTCCACTATCTAATCCAAATCTGTTCTTTTTCAGTACAAAATGTGCTGGTTAACATCAACTAAGTTTTCTATGTACCTAACACAGTGTTTTTCTTCTTTTTTTCCTTTAGCTTTTTATCAGCATAAAAATAGCATGGGTTATTGGGGGGGCCCAAATCAACATTGGGGGGCCAAGATCAGCATTGGGGGGGCCATGGCCCCCGCAAAAGGATACAAATTGACGCCCCTGACCGTGAGATGCATACCAGGGTACAAACAGGCCTAATCTGGTGATATTTTTGCTAAAAATGGAGGGGGGGGGGTCGCGAACATGAGGTTGAAAACTCCTTGGCACTGTCACTTTCTTGTCAGCTCCTACAACCGAACGTTAGGTATGCCAAGTATAAAAAAATATATATATTTTTTTTTTAATTTGATGGGGAAAATGTAATTCGATGCAGAATGACCTTTCACATACATTAAGCTGTTGTTCATACCCGAAAATCATAGGCATTTCAGGGGGATGAATAAGGGAGAAATGCACCAACATGTCCCCCAAAATGACTGCCTGGACACTTCTTCGGTACAGCCAAAATTTTAAAAAGGGTCTCAAAATGTGTACAATGAATATTTAGGGAAATTTAGAAAGTTCCAGCTCAATAGCTCTCAGAATTTGGCAATGGCACACAAAACACACTTCAGGGGGGCTTCTGAAGCCTTGATCTGAAGATCTTGATATGATAATTTTTTAGATATTCCTTCCAACATCATCTAATTATTGTTTTTAGGTTTGTTCGAGAAATTGTTTCATCATTGCAAAATAAATCAATGCAGAAAAGAAGGTTTTCTTAATGAAGAAACCATTTTTTTGTGTAAAGGTAATACAAGCCGATAAATACAATGGCTCTACCTACCAACTTGGTGAGAGCTCAGGGAAATTTCCTACCAGAATTTGGCCTGGTAGATCCAATACTAGCACATTTGTATAACTGAACTGAAGGTACAAATCCTTTAACCTTATTTACCAGACTCACCTCCAATTTTCCATGCCTGTCTCCACCTTCCTCCAACACCGAATGAATCATTGCGGATTTGATATGGCTCTTTATCCCATGGATGCTTTGATACACAGTGCCGCTTCAGGTTTCTTCTTTCACCACTGAATTTACACACACCACCATCCTTGGATTTTTCACCACACTGCACAATCTGCCTTGAGAGCCAGTTTGAAGTTGAAGGCCTTGCTCTCTTTGCTGGCTTTTTTTATCCCCATGCTTTCTTGTCAAGGCTCATCTGGATCTGAGCCCACGCCAGTAGATCCAGGCATATTTGGCATGCCTAGTCTTCTCTCAGGATTATATCTCTGCAAAAATCGGCTCCTGAACGGATAGTTTAATCACCTACTACCACCTAGGTAGGTATCTGTTGCAGGAACTTGATAGGCACTGTTACCGTGACGAGACAGACGAGACCAAACAGAACGCGTCCTTCGAAGCAAAACTCAAGCACCCAATGCGCTCGATTCTCATTGGCTCAGAAGAGAGCTTCCATCTCCGCCGGCGCTACCAAATTTGGGCCAGCAGCACATTTGCCAAGCTCACGACCAAAATTCGACAACATTCCTGAGTGTCTCATTTTGTCACCGGTGAGACACCGGCGGTCCGGGAGACGCCGCATGCTAACGCAATGGCGCGTCGGTTTGGACGGTAAGCGTAACGTTCGCCAAGATCCTTGTCCTAATATCCGCCAACATTCAGGCGACAAAAAGGACAAGGTGCACAAGTTTTTTTGTTTTTTAACTTGTTTTGCTCATTTTTATCACTTTTATAATTGCTTTCTGAGTGAGGCGAGAGAATGAGAGTAGGTGCATAGGTAGGTATATTAACAGTGCCAGCACTGGCTTTCGTATCTCCTCTGGGCCTCTTTCAGTTAGCAATTGTGTCACCGGAGTAAACGGCAGAACGATGACTTTTTTTACCTATGTGTATATGTTTCGGCTACCTCGACACCCGCAAAATACTAGTGAGGAAGATCATTCTAGATGGCGCGGAATATCTCATGCTCACCTTTTTCCGTGGGAGGCATGAACGCAACATCGATCGTGTCCAAATCATTATCTTCCACGTCAGTTTCCTCTTCCAGAATATCGAAAATCTGGTTTGCTGAGAGTCTGAAAAGGAAAAATGCAAATTCATGTTGGCGTTTTGAACGTTGGTAACAAATGTTGCCAGCCGTCCTTTCAGTGGCCTCGTATGTCCAAATAAGTACTGCATAGCAAACATATTAGCAGTAAAACGTATAACAGTTCTTGCTCTTCACGGTCCAACCCCAAAAACGCAGTTTCAACTCGAGATACTTTCACACTTACCCTTTGAGTGACCGAGGGTAACCAGACGCATTTGACGGGCCCGCCATCTTGTCAGAAAGGATGTAAAACTATGCGTGCGGCGCTGCCATTTGTAAAATAAAAATGTATTCCGGCTTACAAAAGTTTGCTCAAGTAGAATGCAAACAAATATTTGCAAATACTGCATGCTTTCCTATTTATTTTAATTATCAAACTTATGGCAACAATTGTTACCAACGGTCATTAATGGGTTAACTATCCTGTGGAGGGGCCCAATATACCGTTACCCGCCTTGCGCATTCAGCGCATTCGCCACACTTCGTGCGATTCTCCAGTTTCTGCCTGGCCTCCCACGTTTTGCTGATTGTTGTCACATAATAGTCTTGTGCCGTATTTTACGTGTGGATTACTTCATATCGGGTTCGCTGGGAACATCATATTAATTTAATTTGATGATTCCCACATTTTCCTCTTCTTCCCACAATTTCTGGTGGCTAAGAAATCCGGAGACCCGCTGAGATTTGATGCACCTCATCTCTTTTGTTAAATTTGATCCAAGATTGGCTACCGAATCGAGGTCCTAGCTAGGCGTTCCATTTTGGACCCGTTGCGTTTTCTTCGTGTACGAATGTGTTTTAAGGCTTAACACGCGCCCTGGAGGGCCTCTGAGAATTACGCGCACTGGAGGGGGGGGGGCGGATTCCGCCCCCCCCCCTAAGATCTCGGCTCCTATTAAAGCTGGAGGAACGAAATTCGCAGGGTGGATGGGCATGGTAGTGAACTCTATTGTGTGCAATTTTCGTGACCTTAGGTCGATATCTTCAAGGTCAAATGAGGTCAGATTGGAAAAAATTTCCGGTTTTGCGTGGCTTGGCTTGTCATCGTTATGGATCGCTGTGATTGTGTTTAAATGCTCAAAAATGGGCATCAATGATGTTTTGGACATTACTAATGATGCAATGCAGATGCTAGACCCAACATTTGACCTCAGGTCACCTATATAGCACCACTTTATCAGGTCAGTTACCTGTTCCAGTAACCGGAACCGGCCGGCGCCCGACTGCTCCGTCGGGCAGCTCGGAGCAATCGGCTTCGTGAAGAAGGGAGTGAAGTACATGAATAAAGTATGGAAACGCAATCACAAACAGTACAAATGACAACCAGTAGTGCATTTATGGCAACATTCCAGTTGATCAAGTTTGGTTCCATTAACCTGTCATGAACTTGACCTGACTTGACCTTTGTGACCTAACATGACCTTGAAACTATACAGCATATCAATATGCATCAAACAAGTCGCTAGTGTTGCCTAGAACACTTCCCTTTTGTCAGTATACTGGAAGCGCATCAGCGCCGATTTTTGTGTTCTGGCGCTATAACATTTTTTGAATTTAGCGACCCCTAACTTGAAAAAATTTTTGGCCGATTTACATTTTTCTTGCTTTAAACGACGCGCCGTTCATTTCTAAGCAGGTACACCGAAAATTGCGTATATCGACCGGTACAATTCACAGTTATTTGCGAAAAACCGGAGGGGTGGGCGGATTTCGCCCCCCCCCCCCTCCAGTGCGCGTGTTAAGCCAATTTTTGCTAGGGGCCCGGCACATTTTTAAGACCCAGTTTTTTACAGAGTTTCGTTTCTTTTTTGTGCACCAACGATATTTTTTAGGAATCGGCGCGTTTTCGAAGACCCCGATGTGTTTATTTAGTGCCCGGTCTTTGTGTTCCTTCTTTAGGACCATGTCGCTTTTTGAGGGTTCCAGCCTGTTTTTTTTCAGATCCACATGCGGCCCCATAGCCCCGGTGTACTTTGAGAGCCTTCGTTGTTTTTTGTGTTTTTTAGTTCCCGGTGTGTGTATTTAGAGCTGCATCGCATCTTTTAAGGCCCAGTCTCTTTTTGCGAGACTCGGTTCGCTTTGGAGGGCCTGGCGCATTTTAGGCATCCCGTTATGCTCTTAGGGTCCCACTGTGTATATTGGGGGCTCCTGATCGCACATTTGTGGGATCCCAGCACGATTTTACGGGCTCCGGTATAATTGCTCGGGGTCCCGGCTCGATTTTACGGGCCCAAGCGCGTGGTTTCTGGGGGGGGGGAGGCGGCACCAATATGATCTTTAGGGTGCGGTTGTTTGGGGCCCAAGCGGTTGTTTCGTTGTTTGGGGCCAAACAACCTGGTGCGGTTGTTTGGGGCCCTAGCGGGATTCTTAGGGAACCTGACGCAATTTTATTGAAGCCCGGCGCGATTTCTGGGGGCCCCACCACCTCTCAGAGGGGGGGTGGCAACTGTCCCCAATGCCCCTTTCGGTGCGCCACTGCTCACATCGCTGTACAGCAATCTCTTGGGTGGTAGAATTCTTCTGATGTGTAACAGATTTATTCTGGTTGCTCTGATCTGGCGTAGCAGACTTCTTCTTCACTCCATCACTCTAAAATATAATCACATACCTAAGTCACTGTGGTATAAATAAAAGATATACATACAAAAGATAAATGCAACTATGAGCCCGATCAATTCGGATACCCGCTGAACTTTGATGCAATTCATCTCTTTGGTTACATGTGCTCCCAGATTAGCTACAGAACCGAGGCAAGGGTTCGGTGTTCCTTTTCGCACCCGTTGCGTTTCTTTTCGTCTTTGGGTGTGTTTTAGGGCTCCAGCCCATTTTGCCACTCCAACCCCCTAGGCGATTTTGGGGTTCTCAATGTGATCTTCAGGGGCCCTGTGCGATTTCTGCGGGGACAGCGGGATTTTTTAGGACGCCCGGCGCAATTTTACTGAACCCGGCGCAATTCTTAGGGGCCTGTGACTATGACCTGAGTTTAAATAAGACCGGCGTAAATAACCACTGACGAGTTGGGGATTTTACGCACTGTATTATTTTAATGTTTTCACACCAGTCTTACCTAACATTGAGCTATGCAAGTACATATGGTCATGGATGCATGCACATGTGCGTGGCAGTAAGGCCATGCTTCAAAGCCGATGTTAAGTGTTAATGTACACACTTGCGACCTTATTTATCTGTTCTTTTCAGAACTATGTCAGCTGTAACGCTTAAATGTGCCATTGCCAGCATGGCTCCAACGACCTGAAATTATTATCTAAACACTCGCGGCATCGGCATGAATTTAAATGTCCTATTTAAATGTCGGGTGTGCACTTGCACACCCGACTTGCACTACATTTTTCAACACATCAAGAAGTTGGTAGCTTCACGTACAGGTGGTACATGTTTCCCGGCAAACAGATGCAGTTCATCGCATATCGATCAGCTCTCCGCATTTGAATGTGGACGACGTCTCAGCGCCTGTCAGTGACGTTGGAGTCCCCAGCAGCTCAGGCACTTCAGCAAGCACTTCAAACGACACTCGGATTCCTGAGAAACACGTTGAATGTCAGGAAGATAAGCGCGAAGCATCCACGGCAGATTTCATAATCGCAGTAGCCGCTTTGCGTCGGCTCCTGTGCATATCCATGTATATATTAAACATGAAAATTAAGTCCTTCATGAAGAACATCATGTAGTTCCTCACCACTAACATCCTCGACCCCGGTGCCGGTGGAGGCCAGGGCGGACCAAGAAACCATGAGAAGCATCCAGGATCTGTAGATCGGAGTGCCCTCCGTCTCGGTTGACATGTCGACGCCACGACTGAGATGTAACGTTCCCGTGACGTTCTTCTAAAATGTTCAATATACTTTTTAACATTGCAAGCTGTCTTATAGTTATCTGCAACGATCTTGGGTATTGCATTACTTGTACATCGTCCGAGTGCATCATGACACCTGCGCCCAGTATGCGTAATGTACCAACTAATCGCGTGGATGGAAGTGGGGTTAGAAAGTACTGGTAGAAGGCCACGGGTAACATTGTAGTTATTCAGTAGAGAGTGCTCATGTACGTGCCCGTAGTAAATGAAAGCGACGGTTTAGACCGTTTGCAGGGTCATAATCCTCATATAGGGGTGCCGGTAGTTCAGTGGTTAAACTGCAGGCGTCTGGGAAACCAGAGATATTGGGTTCGACTCCTCGCGGCGCCCGCCCTTCCTGTCAGGGTGGGAAGCAAGGCGACATGCATATGGCTTCAGCTGCTGAGTGCGTCGTAAAGCCACAACCACCAATCGGCATTCACATGGTGCGAGGTACTGCGCGGATATTGTGCACCAGGTCTGATTCTGGAATGGAATGTACGCAACTCCAGGTACCCAGAAGCCTCAGGGTGAACGCTAAGGTGTCGGGGGCCGGTAATGTTGTGGTACAGCTAATCAGCTAATCAGTGTATATGGTATTACAGTGGTTGGGTTCACCAGGTGAGGTAACACTATGCTAATAAGTGCTAGGTATTGTTAATAGGGTGGTGTAGCTGACTGGGTTTGGTGGTAAATGTGTGGTAGACTGCATCAAGAGCGATGGTACTACCATGGCAACAATTACTAGGGCCAGAAATGGGGTGATATGATTGATGAGAGTTGGTAGCAAAAGGGTGGTAGACGGTACTAGGAGAGGTGTTACTATATTGGTAACTAATACTGGGCTGGTACTGGGGTGCTTTGGTTGACTAGGATAAGTGGTATTGGGTTAGTAGGCTATACCAGGTTAGATAGTCTTACTGTGGTAAGCATTACCAGAAGCCGTGGTAATTTGTTGGTAAATGTTACCAGCTTACCATAGTAAAGCACTAGTACTTGGGTCGTTTTGATGACCAGGGGAGGGTGGTATCCCGTGGTAAAAATTGACACTAACGCAAAACGAGGTACCCCTAGTAATTTTTTTATCAGTGCGGTGCGTTTTATTCACATATATTCAGCTTCCAATGTGCCAGCTACTGTTGCTCCGAACTTGTTCATTGCATGTCGTCCCTCATAAAATCGCTCGGGGTAAATTGTGCAATTACTGTATGAAAAACTGCCTTCTCGGGACAAGTTATCATCAAACTTGACCACTTGTGCACATTTTGCTGACACCTGTGGGTTATCACCTCATCCTTACAGACACAGTACTGGAGACTGCCGTGAACCAGCACCTCGCCAGAACGTCGGGACAGGTCCCTGGCGATGCCCACCAGTTTGTTCTTAATTGGCACCAATACCACACTTCCGCGCCAGAGAGAAATGCCGGTTATGTCACTGCATCGGAACCTTCACCTCCGGCTCCGGTGCACACGGCTGGCGTCGTTGCAGTCACCTGGCGTTGCAGTCAGCTGGCTAGATTGTTAACATTGGAATGTCTGAATTATTTCTTTTTCACGTTTTCGTCTATAACTGGAATTATCCTGTGTGAAACTCCAACAAATACAAAATACTAACCACTCACCCACCCCAACGCGAAGTTGTAGAGTTACGTCGCCAAAGTTGAACCTGAAAAGTTCAGAGCACACATCACCTCACCTCACCTGACAAAGGCTACCCCACCTGTCCAGTGAATTCCAGGGTTATCACGTCAAATATGCTTCCATTGGTCGATTTTTTGGGCCTTTCATTCTTAACAAAGCGTAAGGATACAAATCATGCATAGGCATGTTTGTTTTCTTCCCATGTTGGTTGTGGGACCTGAATCAAAATGCTTACTAACCTGGTTTTCCAAGATACTCAGGTTGCTATTTACATGGGAATTTCTTGGTATGACCTGACTTTTTCCGGTGGTTCAATGTGCTTGCCATGGTGTCTGGCTTGTTGGCACCTGGGTAAGCACCTGACTACCTGAGTGAGGTGGTATCTTAAATAAACAATGGGTCTCTCCATCTGCTCCATTTATCCATAACTACTTCAGTTGCTAAACGTTACTACAATTTCTTCTCGGCCCTGCCTGCCTCAACAATATACAACCCCATAAATAACAATACACTTCTTAGGTTAGGCCAGTTATTTTTACTGGCATATTTCGATAACTACGTCTTTTATTGAAGTGGAAAAGTCAGATCTTTTAAATGAAATGTGTGTTTGTTGATGAAAGTATTGAAGATAGTTTTGGTGTTATTTTTTATCTATGTATACAATGTGTGCTTATCTTTATGAATACTTCTGCCTCCTCTCCAGTAATGTGGCTAACTTAATCACGGTAGGTAAATATTGCAACCGTACACTGATAAAACATTTTTACCAGGGGTACCTCGCTTTGCATTAGTGTCAATTTTTCCCACGGAGTACCACCCTCCCCTGGTCATCAAAGCGACCCAAGTACTAGTGCTTTACTATGGTAAGCTGGTAACATTTACCATCAAATTACCACGGCTCTGGCAATGCTTACCACAGTAAGACAGTCTAACCTGGTACAGCCTACCACCCCAATACCACTTATCCTAGTCAACAAAAGCACCTCAGTACCAGTACCCAGTAATAGTTACCAACGTAGTAACACCTCTCCTAGCACCATCTACCACCATTTTACTACCAACCCTCATCAATCATACCACCCCATTGCTGGCCCCAGTAATCGTTGTCATGGTAGTACCATCGCTCTTGATGCTGTCTAGCACCCTTTTACCACCAAACCCAGTCAGCTATGCCACCCTACGAACAATAGCTCGCACGTATTAGCATAGTGTTACTTCACCTGGTGCACCCAACCATCCCAATACCATCTACACTGATTAGCTGATTAGCTGTACCACAGCATTACCAGCCCCCGACACTAGCGTTCACCCTGAGGCTTCTGGGTACCTGGAGATGCGTACATTCTATTCCAGGATCAGACCTGGTGCACAATATCCGCGCAGTACCTCGCACCATGTGAATGCCGATTGGTGGTTGTGGCTTTACGACGCACTCAGCAGCTGAAGCCATATGCATGTCGCCTGCCTCCCACCCTGACAGGAAGGGCGGGCACCGCGAGGAGTCGAACCCAATATCTCTGGTTTCCCAGACGCCCAGTTTAACCACTGAACTACCGGTATTCCTAAATGAGAATTATGCCCTCCAAAACGGTCTAAACAGTCGCTTTCATTTTCTACGGGCACTTACATGAGTACTCTTCATTCAGAACTACACTGCTACCGTGGCCAGTACTTTCCAGTACTTTCCTACCCAACTTCCATCCGCGCGATTAGTTGGTAAACTACGCATACTGGGCGCAGGTGTCACGATGCGTTCGGACGATGTACAAATATTGCAACACCAAAGAGCATTGCAGATAAATATAAGACAGCTTGCAATGCTAAAAAGCATATTGAACATTTTAAAAGAACGCTACGGGAACGTTACATCTCAATCGTGGCGTTGGAATGTGAACCGAGACAGAGGGCTCCGATCTACAGATCCTGGATGCTTCTCATGGCTTCTGGGTCCGCTCTGGCCTCCAATGGCAGGTCGAGGATGTTGTTGGTGAGGAACCACATGATGTTCTTCATGGAGGACTTGATTTTCATGTTGAATATATACATGGATATGCCCCGGAGTACAATTGCCGACGCCAAGCGGCTACTCTCGGCTATCACAACCCCGTCAATGGACAGCACGTAGCCACCAGTGAAGTGCTCCCGTATACACGGCCCCCGGCGGTGTCACAGGCTTCCTCCCTAATAACACCGTCGCTCTTCAATAGCCTCAGAAGGCCAGTGGCCGCCTTGTCGTCTGACAGAAATAAAAACAAGCATGAGATATTACAGCACATGAACGTACGGTAGTGCCAACCGTTTCGATTTCGCATAAGCATTTCGATTCTACTTCTAAATGGCAAAGTGAAAGTAATGTGGTGTCGTGTGCATCTATACCATATCGAGGTATGACATTACAAAATACGATATAATTGATGGGCTATAGACATTTCCCTAAGTATATTTTAAGTGGATATTTTGCTACGGACCATCGTTACATAGATACTAACATCGAAAACAAAAAGGATGTTATCCTCTAACGTATTGCCATCTTTCCTGCTTTCGGTGCACACATGCGGTAATGGTTCGTGACCAAAAGCAAATCATATAAAATACACGCAGCTATACTGAATTCATATCTGAAATGTATCACGGTTGCAAGATCAACAAACATTAACTGGATACCTCAATTCAAGTTTATCACGACTTGGGATGTGAGGAAGCCAAACAATGCAATAATAATCCAGTATGAAATAACTCGGACACTGTAAGTTGCATAGAAATGATACGAACAAACATCAGGTCGATCATCATATAGCCTATGACATCAGGACATCAGAACAATGATTGACCTTGCCATTCCCACCTGACTCGACCGATTGACTGGCCATCTAACGTGGAGGACAGCTGTGATCCCAGTGGCACACATTGGTAGGTTTGTCGTTGGTTCCAGCTACTTTTACAAAGATCCACAGTGATCGGGGACACATCATCTCGCTCCAGTTCGGCATATTTATACAATTTGTGATTAGAGTCAATGTTGCTCAAAAGCGAAAGTGAAGGCGATGTCTCCAAAGCATCATCATCATTTGGCTTCTGACTGTCTTTTGATACCTACTGGCATTCTGTCGCAACTCTCCTTACAAACGTTTCCATTTCCTTAACAATGGCCATGCAAACATTGATTGGCACCCCTCGGCACGCAGACCGATTAGGAAACCTGCCGTGGATGCCTCGCGTTCGTCTCCCTGACAGTCAGCGTGTTTCTCAGGAATCCGAGTAACAGCATCGTTTGGAGTGCTTGTTGAAGTGCCTGAGCTGCTGGTGACCCAACATCGCTGACAGGCGCTGAGTCGTCGTCCATATTCAAATGCGGAGCGACGAATATGGACGACGAAGCGGTCGATAAGCGATGAACTGCATCTGTTTGCCCCTGTACGTGACGCTGCCAACTCCTGGATGTGGTGAATAATTTAGTGCAGGCATGACATTCAAATATGGACATTTAATTGAAATTTCGACGTTGAAATATGGATCCGTTCGTGCCGATGCCGCAAATGTTTGGTAAGTAATTTCGGGTCGTTGGAGCCATGCTAGCAAAGGCACAGTTAGATGTTCCATCTGACATAGTTATGAAAAGAACATATAAATGTGATAGCAAGTGTGTACATTAACACTCAACATCGGCTTTGAAACAGGTCCTTAACGCCATGCGCGTGCGCATTCATCCATGAACGTATGCACTTGCACAGCTCAATGTTGAGAAAGACTGGTGTGAAAACATTAAGATAATACAGTGCATATAATCGCCAACTCGTCAGTGCTCACTTACGCCAGTCTTATTTAAACTCAGGTCATAAACATAGGCCCCCAAGAATCGCGCCGGGTTCAGCAAAATTGCGCCGGGCCCACTAAAAATACCGCTGTGGCCCCCCAAAATCGCACCGTACCCCTGAAAATCACATTGAGAATCCGAAAAATCACCTAGGGGTTGGAGTGGCAAAAATAGGCCGGAGCCTTAAAACGCAGACGAAGAGAAACGCAACGGGTGCAAAAAGCAACACCGAGCCATTTCCTGCAATGACAACCAGGGCGGATAAAGGGTGTGGCACTGAGGGAATGTGCCCCCTCGTGGAAGGTGGCGTCCCTCAGACCGGGAAAAGACGCCCTTCTGAAAATGTTCCAGTGTACCCGCTCAAATTTTTTTTTCAGCCAGAAACGCCCCTATAAAAGAAAAAGTCACCCCCTTGGAAGAAAAGGCGTCCCTCGGGAACGGCCGAGTGCATCCTGCACCCTCGAATTTTGCATCCAGGTGCTTTCGCAGTGGCGCCGCTCCAAAGAAATAGCGCCCCTCCAGACAAGTGCCCCCATGACAATTTCTGGATCCACTCCTGATTACAACATTGCTCTCTCGTGGGTATGAACTGCGGCTGATTATAAAGCTGTGTGCATTGAACAAAAGCTGTGTGCATTTGACAACATCCGTTGAACCACTAAGAGGAAAGCGGACAACTTGAGAAGAAAAAAATCCATTCTACATGTCCAGAACCGCAATGTGGCAGTGTAAATTAAAAACCAGCGATGAAAGCGCCATCCGAGCCGGTTATGACGGGATTTCTTGGGGGAGCTCATTGCCATTAGGATATGTGTGCCTGCTATCACAACGGCTGCAAACAAAAACAGATTTGATCCTCCTATTCCTATTACACTCAATCATTGTACACACAGCGGACCTTCGACACCTTTGAAATTATTTCGACATCTCGACATTCTGATACCGTACGGCAAGCCACGTCTAAAAACACCCACATAATGAAAAATTGAAGCCATAACGACGTAACGCGAGGACTTTGAAAAATTAAAACTAACCTTGACCCGAGGCTTCACTTGACCTGTCCCGGGTTGAAATATTGATCGAGGGTTGCCCACGAGCTATCTCTTGATACCAAACATGGGTGGCTTTGGGAGAAAACGAAGAAATGCGGGGCGACCGAAGAAATTAGCTCGACCATTGACTTTGAAAGTTAAAGTGATTTCTGAACAGTTTGCTTGAGTACTTCACGGCACATCGAATGACTCCCACTTGATAAAAATTGAAGACGAGGCGACGAGGCGCGAGGACTTCAAGCAATTTATGCTAACCTTCGATCTTGTGGTTTGACATTGACATATTCCGGTTTGAAATGGTACTGGAGGTGCACCACGGGCTATTGCTTTACACCAGATGGGGATAGGTTAGGGCGAAGAAAAAAATACGAGGCGACGAAAGAAATCGATTTGACCTTTGACCTTTGAAATCAGTTCGATTTGATAACATTATAATACGGCACAAGCCACGTCAAATGACACCTATATCGTACAAATTGAACTCATAGCGAGGAATTGCGAGGACTTCGAAGAATTCAACCTAGCCCTTGACCTTAAGGCTTGATCTTGATATATCCCGGTTTCAAAATGTTACTCGAGGGTACACCATGGGCTATCACTTGATAGTGGATTTGGATAGGCTTGGGGGAAAACGGGAAAAAACAAATGTGAGGCGACGGAAGAAATCAGCTTGAATTCTGATTCGTCGAGATGATTTATAATTATGAACTTTCTGATACCACATAACAAGCGACAACGAATGACATGCATTTTCTGCAAATTGAAGCCATAGCGACGAAACGCAAGGTCATTGAAGAACTCAATGAAACCTTTGACCCTGAAATGTCGCGGTTTTAAATTATACTCGTGTGTTCACCACTAGTTATTGCTTGATATTATATTTGGATAGGTTTGAGCGAAAACGTAAAACGAAAACAAAATTGGGCGGACCGGATGATCAGCTTGGCCTTTGCCCTCAAAAAAGAATTCGATTGCTTAATACGCGCCCTGGAGGGCCTCTGAAAATTACGCGCACTGGAGGGGGGGGGGCAATTCCGCCCCCCCCCCCCAAGATCTTGGCTCCTATTAAAGCTGGAGGAACGAAATTTGCAGGGTGGATGGGTACGGTAGTGAACTCTATTGTGTGAAAAATTTCATGACGTTAGGTCAATATCGTCAAGGTAAAATGAGGTCACATTTGTCAAAATTTTCTTGTTTTCCGTGGCTTGGCTTGTCATTGTTATGGATCGCTGTGATTGTGTTTAAATGCTACAAAATGGGCATCAATGATGTTTTGGACATTACTAATGATGCAATACAGATGCTAGACCCGACATTTGACCTCAGGTCAGCTATATAGCAGCACTTTATCAGGTCAGTTATCTGTTCCAGTTACCAGAGCCCGCCCGACTGCTCCGTCGGGCAGCTCGGCGCAATCGACTTCGCGAAGAAAGGAGTGAAGTACATGAATAAAGTGTGGAAACGCAATGACAAACAGTACAAATGACAAACAGTAGTGCATTTATGACAACATGCCAGTTGATCAAGTTTTGTTCCATTAACCTGTCAAGAACTTGACCTGACTTGACCTCGGTGACCTAACATGACTTTGAAACTATATAGCATATCAATATACATCAAACAAGTCGCTAGTGTTGCCAAGAACACTTCCCTTTTGCCATTATACGGGAAGCGCATCAGCGCCGAGTTTTGTGGTCTGGCGCTGGGAAATTGTTTTGAATTTAGCGGCCCGTAACTTGAAAATTTGTCGTCTGATTTCCATTTTTCTTGCTTTAAACGACGCACCGGTCATTTCTAAGCAGGTACACAGAGAATCGCGTATATCGGCCGGTATAATCTGCAGTTATGTACGAAAAACCGGAGGGGTGGGCGGACTTGGCCCCCCCCCCCCCCCCTCCAGTGCGCGTGTTAACTTTCTGATACCGCATAATTAACCACGTTGAATGACGCCCATCTGATGGAAGTTGAAGCGATAGCAACCGAACCTCGCGTTCGGTTGATATCGCTTCAATATCGCCATCTAATAAATCAAGTTAACATTTGAACCAGAAGTTTGACCTTGACATGTACCGGTTTGAAATGCTACACAATTGTTCACCACAACGTATTGCTTGATACCAGATTTTGGCAGGTTTGGATGAAAACGAGAGAAAAAATGGAGACAGCCGACGAAACCAGTTTGCGTTGGACCTTGACCGTTAAAGTGGTAATGTGACACCTATGTAGTTGTTTCCAGCGTGTTCAGTGCAAGCAGAAGCATTTGTGGTAATTCATTCGAGCGATCATAAACCCGTCGCTGGATGCCGATGCCAATACAAATACGCCTCTGGCGAACACGTCGCTGAATACGAATACGTTAGCATGACGTACTTGATCAAGGTTGCCCATGACTCCCCTCCATGGTCTTGAAGATACCCAAGGACCCCCAGAGTCACATATGATCAATATATATCAATATATGCGCAGTGGAATGAAACCTAAGACTATAAAGCCCTGCGATAATGCAAATTTGTTGCCTCGCAGAGCACAATTTTCCACCCAAGCGAAAACATAACTGTCAAGGTTCGTGTTATTCAAGAATGATCTGGAAGGACAAATTTCTAACGTTTGCTGATTTACCATTCGCAGATTTTGTGACGACAGATAGCCTGTGAAGCCCGTTGATTGGCTAGATCGGCTTCTAGTATTTTTGGTGATTTTCTTGCATCTATATTTTCACTTTATGAATGATTAAACATAATTTTGCCACGATCATACCCAGGTAGCTAATGCTTGGGGGACACGGAAAAAAATTGAGGGGGACAAATCGCCACTTTTCAGAAATTGGGGGAGGGGCAAGTCCCCCAGCCCCCCCCCCACAATGGTTACACACATGTATAGGTAGTGGCGGTTACTAACGTGTAGGACGATACCAGTGTCGAACTGGCGCTCCATGGTACATGAGGGTGGTAAGACCTTGGTAAATGATGATGTGGTATAACATTGTTATCCACATTGGTACGATTGACCACTTTTGTCTTCAGTTTATCGTTGCTATTGGTGTCGTAATTGTTAATACATCGTAGGACTTACCAATGAAGAGCCAACGCAGGTGGTTTTGTGGGATCGCTACTATGGTAATACCAGTGTCCCAACCTAGTCAAACACTGGTAACAGCCCGGATGGTGGTATTGCAATGGTAAAAATGTATCTCGTCCTATAAGATGAGATTCATATTCCATAACGTATTCTGCTACAATCATGTATAGGCACCAACCTAGGTGGGTAGTATTTGTTAAATACAGCTCCATAGTTATAACTTTATAAGCTACCTAATTCAATGCCTATTGTGGTTATTTGAGCTGAGGCGCTTCGACTGCGTTGGTCATACAGCGATACCTAGTGTGGCATATTCTGAAATGGTAATTAGGTGGCATATCAAGACATAGTAGTTATTGTTTAGTATTTATTTCTGAATTACGATGCATATGCTTGGATGCTTGCAACCAGACTTGTGCTCGACTAAAATTTTTTGAGTCGACTCATATTTGACTCATAGATCTTGAGATCCGATTCAACTCATGATTGAGAGCAGGTCAAAATTATTTGATTCGACTCAATTCAGACTCAGAACTCACAATGCATGATTCAACTCACGACTCAAACATAAATTTCAATCGATTCAGATCCAACTCGGTGGTATCAGACTAATGAGCCATATGATTCAGTGTTCAATCCACATCAGCATGGTGCACAACCTGAATCATATATACCTGACACACATCACCTAACTTCAACATAGCACCCAGGTCCTGCGCTGCAATAGGTATCCCCACAGAATAAAATTGCGTTGGTTTGTTACGGGCCCCCACGAAGTTGGTTTGGTAGCGGTCTTGAAGGTTTCCTTTCACCATTGGTTTACATGCAATTTTATCAACTTCTCTACGCTATCTTGCATATTTTATGGCAATATAGAGTACTTTGACGTATTATAATTTAAATACCTATTCTTTAGCTTCAGCAAAGGGTATCCTAAATTACTCAGTAATAATCGTCCTGCCAAACAATGTGCCATTTCCGGCAGGCTCACCATCAAGCGCCTCCAAAATAAAGAAATTGTTCCCGATATTGGTAGGCTCCCTCTGCCGTCCATTTTACGTGTTCAAGTTGTCACCCTCGTTCAAGAGCGGAAGAAAGGACAGTCAGGAGGGGGGGGGGGCTAAGTGCGCCATAGCTTCTTCTCCACAGTAGTAGGAGAATTTCTGAAAGGTAACCACAGAAGACCGCCTGAGATGGTAAGGCTGCCGCTGATGATGGCCTCAGGTGAGATACCCCTCGCGCAAATTACGTCACAGGAGCCGACGGGGACGGCTTCGGGAGCGGACACAGCAACGGCACCACTCGCGATCTGATCTGGTCACTATGTGCATGACCTTACGGCTGTCCGCGAACTGGACCTTGCCGCCTGACCCGCTGTCTGCACGATGGTCGCTGGCAGCCGGCGGCTGTGGAAGGCTGACGTCTTCCTATTTATCTATTTCACGATGTATGCCCTCCACGTACAGTGGCTATTATGGACAGTCCTCTACGATTTGTTTTGGAAATCACATTTTAAAATCATATTTAGGTACTCCAACATCCGTAGGTTTTAAGTAATCCAATATCAGTGCGTTTAAGTGATTCAACATCGGTAGGTTTTAGGCCGTCCAACATCAGAAGGCTAGGTTAGGCTACATTAGTTTTTATTGATAATTGTATGTTATTTTTAATTATATACCACCACATCCAAAACCCTTTCCCACACTTCCCATATGGTGCTGAGGTGGGACAGCATGTATCCGTAGTCAAATTATTTTCTTGGACTGATTTCTTAGATAGAAGTACTTGAACTTGAAGTGCTTGTATCTTGGGAATTTTTCATTTTCCAAATGAATGAGTGTCAAATTTGTTGAAATCACATCAGAACCAGAAAAACAACATTTTGATTTTAAAAAATGTTAGCCATTTTTACACAAATCCTGTAATTGTCGATGGAAAGAATCAACCTCAATATAGGCATCACTCACTTGTTATCTCATGATAACCTCTCCTTTATAAAAGTGACCATTGCATATGCGTTGAGAAAAGTCCTCTGCAACCAAATTGATACCATATTAAAAAACCTTCGGATGACGTCATGCGGGATTGAAGGAAAACTTCGATCTACCTTCTAGTAAACGTACCTTGGGTTTGTTATTTGTCACACGCGCGTCTGATATGATATCAGACGCGCGTGTGACAAATAACAAACCAACGCAATTTTATTCAGTGCAGATGCCCATTGCAGTGCGGGACCGTTTCGGTTCCATATTCTTTTTCACAATTACAACCCATTTCTGTGTTGTGCTCCTGGCACTAGGATTGACTCATGCATGATACTGATTGTGGATACCAAGCTTAACATAATAATTATTTGTAGTTATTGTCATTGGTTTTTGGTAATTAACTTCGGCATTTTCTTTACTCACTCTTTACTCACTGGCAGATTGCAAGTTGACAATTGTATTGCTAAGCATGAATAATTATGCTGTGTTTTACTCCCTACTTTGTGTCATGAAATAATATTCACACAGATACATGCTTTATATCATTTGTTCATAACTTGCATTTGAGTCACAAGACTCAAATGACTCATTGTGATTTGAATGATTGACTCATGATTCAACTCATTTATTTTTTAGAAAGATGTGATTCAACTCACGACTCAAGATATATTTTTGGGAAAAGAATCGATTCAACTCGCGACTCATCCAAAAACGATTGATTCAGGAGTCGATTCTCGATTCAACTCGAGTCGAGCACAAGTCTGCTTGCATCCCTGATCTTGATCTACCCTGGCCTGAATGCTACTGAACGTGAGTGCAACTTTTGTCATTTTGTTCTCGTTATGGGTTCATTTATAATTCGTATAGCATATCCCCAGTTTAATAAGGAATTAAGTACATTCAATGATGGAACTGGAACTGATAGGCTGTCAGTTCCATTTGCTAATTTCGAAAGACTAAGAGCTGATTGAAAATTGCTTGCAGTAAAAAAACATGAAAAATATTGTTACCCAACACAAATGCAATATAAGCCTACTGAACGTAAATATTAGATCCATTGTAAGAAGATGAATTGTCGGAGATACAGAGTGGTAGAGATAGTAGGATGATGATCTATAAATTATGCCTCAATTAAGTGACAAATTATTACTTCGGTCAAGGTTGGGAAATGTTTGTGATTTTTTTTTTATCAAAGTACCAATTTCCCACCCTATTGAGTTATAATTTAGCGTTCATCATTCTACTGCATTATATTATTATATACAGTTTTTGGTTGCAACACATGTTCAGTGGCACGACATATTTTGTAATAACCTTAATGAAGTGTGTGGATTTGATGTCCTTTGGAATGAGATAAGTGATCGCTTTCCCATTTTTCATCATTTGGCTAGAATTGGAAATATTCAGCCAGCTGTTATTCTAGTTTTCTGAGGCATTGGCGATTAAGTCTTTTTTTTTTTTTTTTCTTATTCCCCTACCCATTAATAGGTAGGCAGGAGTACCCTTCCATACCCGTGCCACCTAATTACGTTAAATTCCAGGGATGAGAAGTAGGTCATGGTAAGCAAGTCAAGGTAGGTCACACCACTCCCTGCTCCTGTTTCTTGCTGGACAGATCCCGCCACCAGATATTAGTAAATGATGTTCCTGAAGCCTTCTCAGACAATTAGCAACGCTAGTAACGTCTTCGAGGGCTCCAGAAGAAAAACTGTGCTATAGGTGTTAATGGGGAAATATTATAAAATCCCTAATCTTGCACATGCATCTCCTAAACTATTACTACACGAAGGAGAAAAGACGAACCAAGTATGAAGAAAGAAGAAAAAGAAGAAAACATGATACTTAAACGAAAATATCCGAATAAGACAACCAAATCACCGTGCATAGCACATCATTATCACTGACATTCATTGTAAAAGTTCATATTTTCTATTAATGTATTGCCTGATGTGTTTGTTCAAAATGACTTTATTCCTAGGTACATCTTCAATCCTATGGAAGTAACAGCAGATTATATTATTCCAGGCTTTTGGTGCAATAAAGGGTAATTATATCATCCTGTAATTGATGTCAGAAAAGGGTATTTGAAAGTGTTGTCTAACTCTGAGGCCACCTTGCCATGAAGTTGAAACATATCAGAAAGAGCTGCTGGTAATGAGTGATTTAAAAAACCTAGCATGATGTAAATACATTGTTCATCAACTATGCCCAGAAACTTAAGAACTCTATGTTTGATAAACAATTCATTTGTATGGTATAAGTAAGGTTTCTTGTCAACAATCTTAATAACACGCTTCCCAACTTAATAATCTTGTCGAGCTTAGAGTGGTAAGTACTTCCCCAGACAACAGCACAGTAATTTATATATGGCAGTATTAAATAATTATACAGAAGAAGCAATTCACAAGTTGATAGAAAGTACCTATATTTGCCTATAATTCCAATATCCCTGCAAATTTTTCAAGAAATGGCATTGATATGACTTTTCCACGTCCTGTCTTCATCGATAAATACACCTAAATATTCTATAAAGCTATGCCTTGTAATATTAGAAGTATTTATTTTGACATGAAGGTCATCACATGGTTTCCAGGATTAACAAAAAATGGATATCCAGTCTTATCAGCATTAATAGATAATCTATTGGTATGAAACCATGCAATTATTTTGGGTATTAACTCATCTACTTTAGTTTGTAATTCAAAATGATCATTAGCTTTAATTGTTATGGCAGTACCGTCTGCAAATAGGTAAAAGCTAGCCGAATTGGAAACATTACAGAGATCGTTAAAGTATAGAAGAAATAGCAGAGGTCCAAGAATCGAACCCTGAGGAACACCTATTGTGATATTTAATGGTTGGGAGAGGATGTCATGTATCTTGGTTTTTTTTTATCTATTTGATTGGTATGAGTTTAAAAGTTTATGTATATTTCCCCTAAAGCCGATAAAGTACATTTTTTGTAACAATATGCTGATGCTGACAGTGTCAAAGGCCTTTTTCAAATCCAGATACAGGGTACAAACTAATTTATTATTTACAAGGGATCTAGTTACTTCGTTATGCATCAGAGCAATTGGCATGTATGTGCTGTTTTTTTTTCTGAAACCAAATTGCAATGGGTGTATGCTATTATTTGCATTTAGAAATGATGATACACTAAGGTGTATTAATATTTCCAGCACTTTCGGAAATATTGGTAGCAAAGAGATTGGCCTATAATTAGTAAATTTATTATTTTCCCCTGATTTATATACAGGAATTATAACTGCAGATTTTAATGCATCAGAGAATATTGCAATGCTCAGACAAAGATTAAAGAAACATGTTGGATATTGCAAAATACTTCTATATGTTCCAAGCAAGATTTTTGCGCTAATTTTATCATACCTCCACCCACAGGGTTCAAAGACTTAACAATTGCTTAAATTTGAGCTTCATTAACAGAAGGAATATTGTTAATGCTGGCATAAGTAAGCTGTGTAAGATAATATAACAGGCTGTTGTCTGTTGCAGGTATATCTTTTTCCAATTCACTAACTATCGTTGCAAAAAGTGTTGACTTTATCCGGTATTTGTTCATTTACACAGGTAGCAGGTACTAGTTATCAACGAAGCACATTGCAGAAACTGTTTGCAATTCATTCTTGTTTATAATTTCATTCAAATACTTCCATGTTTTTTTGCGATCACCTTTGCTGTCCTGGAATGCCCTCTTGTAATATAATCGTCTTGCATCCCTAAGCACATTGCAAAGCATGTTCCTATACATTTTGGATTCATCTTCATTTAGTAAAATTATATTCCTAATATATGTTGCATATAGTTTATTTTATTTATTTATTGAACACAGAAGTGCAGGGGTTACCCATGGTTTAATTGGATTCTGTCTTCTACCGGGTGTAAAAGTTTGATATATTTTTTTTAATACCTGTTTCATATGCCTTAATAAGTGTGTTGCATGCTTGATTAGCATTAGTTTCAACTTGAAAGGCTTCTAAGTTGCTGATGAGGTGATCATTGAATTCACTGATTTTATTCTTATCAAAGACTGTAACTGAATGTCTTGTTATAATTGAACTTTCAATTAAGGACAGATTAAGAAAAACTGGAAAATGATCTGATAAATCATGAAGTAGAATTCCTGAATTGTGCGGCCACTGGTGTGGTCTTTTTCACAAATAGAGCGACAACTAAACGCATTGGTCCCGCCCGATGGTGTTTCGCAATGGGTGGGTCTACTCTGTTGCCCTGGTTTGTTGCCATGCCCATGCTTCGAAACTACGGATGCATCCGATTCATTCTATGCATGACCAATCGATGCATTGGGGTCGATTTACTTTGGACTTTTGAATATGGTGACTCTCATCGTTACGTAAAGCTATTAAATTACCCCTTAAATTTGGATCGGCCATTTTGAACCATTTTGAAAATGTTGCGGTGTCATGCTCCTAAACGGCTCGACTGAAGTTCATGAAACCTTCACCAATCGATGCAGCATAGTCGATTTACTCGGGGTTTTCCAACATGGTGACCTTGACCTAAGGTCGCAAAATAAGTTCAACTTTATTTGCAATAGTTTGCCCATGCTCCTAAACTACTGAACCGAATTTCATGGAACCTTCACCAATCGACGTGACATGGTCGATATTCCTGGGACTTTTGAATATGATGACCTTGGCTTTAGGTCAAGGTCACCCAAAAAGCACAAAACCATTTTAAAGACTTTGTACCACGCCCATACTCCGAAACTACTGAATACAATTTCATGAAACCTTCGCCACCGACGTGACGTGATCGATATACGTGGGGCTTTGAATAAGGTGACTTTGGCTTTAGGTCAGGGTCACCAAGATACACAAAATAGTTTTTCAGGTTATTTGCCACGACCATACTCCGAAAGTACTGAACTGAATTTGATGGAACATTCACCAATCGATGTGGAATGGCCGATATACTCGGTACGTTTAAATATGTTGACCTTGGCCATAGGTCAAGGTCATAAAAATTCATAAATCTCTTTGTTAAGGGCTGTTGCGTCGCCCATGCTCCGAAAGTACGATATCGAATTTCATGAAACCTTCACCAAACGACGTGACGTCGTCGATATACTTCAGCCTTTTCAATATGGTGACTTGGCCTAAGGGCAAGGTCATCAAAAATGCATAAAACTCTTTTTAAAGGCTGTTGCGCCGCCCATGCTCCGAAAGTACGGAATCGAATTTCATGAAACCTTCACCAATCGACGTCACGTAGTCGATATACTTCGGGCTTTTCAATATGATGACCTTGGCCTGAGGTCAAGGTCATCAAAAATGCATAAAACTAGTTTTAAATGTTGTTGCTCCGCCCATGCTCGGAATGTACGGAACTGAATTTCACGAAACCTTCACCAATCGACGTGACGTGGTCGATGTATTTGGAACTTTTCAATATGGTGACCTTGGCCTTAAGTCAAGGTCATTAAAAATGAAACAAAACTATTTTTAAGGGTTGTTGCGCCGTCCATGCTCCAAAAATACGGAACCGAATTTCATGAAACCTTCACCAATCGACGTGACGTGGTCGATATACTTGGGACTTTTCAATATGGTGACCTTGGCCTTAGATCAAGTTCATCAAAATGCATAACTCTTTTTAAGGGATGTTGCGCCGCTCATGCTCAGAAAGTACTCAACCGAATTTCGGATATAAGGTCACCATATTGAAAAGCCCCAAATATATCGACCACGTCACGTCGATTGGTGAATGTTTCATGAAATTCGGTATCGTACTTTCGGAGCATGGGCTCCGACAACAGCCCTTGAAAAAGACTTTTATGCATTTTTGATGACCTTGACCTAAGGCTAAGGTCACCATATTTAAACGTACCGAGTATATCGGCCATTCCACGTCGATTTGTGAATGTTTCATCAAATTCGGTTCAGTATTTTCGGAGTATGGGCGTGGCAAATAGCCTCAAAAACGATTTTGTGTATTTTGGTGACCTTGACCTAAAGCCAAGGTCACCATTTTCAAAGCCCCACGTGTATCGATCACGTCATGTCGATTGGCGAAGGTTTCATGACATTGTATTCAGTAGTTTCGGAGTATGGCCTTGGTACAAAGTCTTAAAAATGGTTTTGTGCTTTTTTTGGTGACCTTGACCTAAAGCCAAGGTCACCATATTCAAAAGTCCCAAGTACATCGACCATGTTACGTCAATTGGTGAAGGTTTCATGAAATTTGTTTCAGTAGTTTAGGAGCATGGGCACCGCAACAATTGCAAATAAAGACGTACATATTTTGCGACCTTAGATCAAGGTCAAGGTCACCATATTGTAAAATCCCAAGTAAATCGATTATGCTGCATCGATTGGTGAAGGTTTCATGAAGTTCAGTCTAACCGTTTAGGAGCATGGGCACCGCAACCTTTTCAAAATGGTTTAAAAATGGCCGCTCCAAATTTAAGGGGTAATTTAATAGCTTCACGTAACGGCGAGAGTCACCATATTCAAAAGTCCCAAGTAATTCGACCCAAATGCATCGATTGGTGAATATTTGATGAAATTCGGTTTGGTAGTTTCGGAGAATAGGCACGGCAACAACCCAGGGCAACATAATAAACCCACCATTTCGCAAGCTGCAATAACATTTGGAACTATCAAAGACAGATCAGCACCGAGTTTCATGCTCTAACTTTTTCCAATTCTGGTCCTGCAATTCGAACATACCAGATCTTCTTGCTCTATTATTTTCCTTGCTTTCAAGACTAGTTGTTTCGATGCAGGACGTAGAGTTGTGTAAATTTTTCGTTTGTGCTGTTGGAATGGATCTGCGCAAAGGCGCCTTTTCGATAATATTACTGCCTACTAATTACAACGAGAACAAGGAACACGAACACACTCAAGCACGATATTATGTGTAAAGTTTCGTATTCGAAGCAACATGTAGAGATATTCAGCACCCTCAAAAGTCTGGAACGTCTAGAAACCTATCTTTCTTAATTCGCCTTTCTTTCATATTTCTTTCTTAATAGTAAGATATGCCAGCCATGTAGATTTTCCCTGATATGTATCCAGGTACAGGAGAGATCATAATATGTCTTGGTTATTTGCCCACACAAAGCTTCAGTTGATACATGTGTCTAGATGAAATGAATTGGGACAAATTTCCGGTGTCGTAAAATTCATCTGTGTTGGTTGTTTAATGAATGTGTGGCGTCACATTTTGGCCAGCTGTATGATAAATTAGGCTATGATATATGATATGATATAAGATATATGCACTATGATAAATTAGACTGGATTACGGATTGTTGTAAAACGAGAGCCATATTTTTTTTATTGATGATTTGGTAGTTAAATTAATCACTTATATCAAGGAAGTATAAACAATTAGAGACAACAAGGTCCCGATGTCATATATTTGACATTGGATCTGACATTCGCACCCATAAAGAGGTACAATTGTAAGCGATTGTATTTTCCAATTAATGTATGTACATTTAAACTAAACTATAGTATATTTGCATTCCTTGTCAGTGCACAGATTCAGTTGATACATGTGTTTAGATCGATTGAGTATTAACAGGTCCCCGCTATGGGGAATTCATCTTGGTTGGTAATCTAGTTAATGTGTGACGTTACACTTTCGCCTGTTGCACTGAGCAGTACCAGAAAGCCAGCCGTGTTTCGGATTGTCGCAAAACGAAAGCCATATTTTTTCTTCGTGATTTTTTAGTGAAATTTATCACTTCTATTAAGTGTCAAATATATGACATCACATTCCGAGAAAATAGGGCCCCGATATGATATATTTGATAATAAAACTGATATTTCCATCCAGTAATAGGCACAACTGGCAGCCATTGAGATTATTCATGATATGTATCTAGATGCAGACAGAATCATAGTATGTTCCTGTCCTTTGCAAATACAGTAATTAAGTTGATACATGTGTCTGGGATGAAATTTATCAGGGCAAATTCCGGAAAATACTCGCATTACAGGACAATATTTGAGTGGCTTCACTTGTTTATTACACTATGGTGTGACGGAAGGCATATCCAGAATATCTAGATCGGCCAGCACCCACAGTTAATACATATTCACCATCCGCTCCAAGCAGAAGAAAATGACGATATTGAATACAATCTGTCACCAAACTATGTTGGTGCTTGAAGCAGGCTTGATGGCGTACAAATTACGTCTATGGGTCCAAGATAATCTACGAAGAGATGTGAATATCGTCATTAGGCCACTGCTTGCCAACGTGTTATGCGCTCCGACGGCGATGAAGATTTCTTACTGACATGTTCATGCTACAGGTTGATGGTGATGCTCCGGGATCCCACAACCAATACACCAAGTGTAGATCAGTTGCGAGGTCGGGTGTTCTCGACTGATTAAGCTGGCGTTGTGAATGACTCAATGGCGTGTGGTCGGTGCCAGGCATATTGCACGTGCCGGACACCGTTCTGTCACACAGGATGCGTTGTCACCACTGGCGGGGTTCACCACGGCTTACCCCTATACACCACACCCATGCACACCTATACAGGAGTAATCCTGCACACCACACCCAGGCTTACCCCTGTACACCACTGGCGGGGTTCGCCCCGGCTGACCCCTGCACATCGGTGATCCGTCACCTTGGCGTGACCAGTCGTCATTGACCAAGCTGCCGTGCAAGCTGCCGTGCCGGTGACCGACATGGAGGCCGGCGAGCACGTGGTGACACCTGTTGGGCGAATGGCACATGTTTATTCGATGGCCGGATGGCACGGTACATGCGCAAATTATTGCACATGCATACTTTGCACAGTATGCAAATATCTCACGGGCAACGAAGCGGCGACACTGGTAAGGCACATAATGGTATGTGGGTGCCAAGTATGCAGTGGCTTTCCACGAAGGCAGACATTCAGTGAATACCGTGTGGACGACTGAATGGCCCTACAGGTCGCTGCAGCACTTCACGGCGGCTATATATATATATATATATATATATATATATATATATATATATATATATATATATATATATATATATATATATATATATATATATATATATATATATATATATATATATATATATATATATATATATATATATATATGTTTGTGTGTGTGTGGCCGGATTCCGTCCCAATATATTCCCAGTTTGTTGTATTCCGTCAAGCTTCCGTAACCACTTATGGGCCTCTGCATCTTCATGGACCCCCACCCAGCTGCCAGTGACCCAATCTTCTTTCCAGCCGGGCCTCAAACTTCCGGGACTCATCCAGCTCTTAAGGTTCCTCAAATCCCATTCTCCAAATTATCGGGGACCCTCCAGCTCCAGGAGCCCTAATCGTCCGGTAGCCATCCCACTCCTACAGGGCCATCGAGCTCCAAGGGGCCCAAGCAGCTACCAGGGGACGTTCGGCTTCAAAGAGCCCCGGTAGCGCAGTTGGTTAGAGCGCTGGCCTGCTCTGGTCTTCCCTGTCCTGGCGACACAAGGTTCGAGTCGCTTCGCGCGCTCGCATTTAGCCCACGGCTGGGATGGTCAGTTGGCAGCTGGCCCAATAAGGCCAGGGACGAGCTACTGGGCGGCAGTGGCGGCGCATTGACGGCACGTTAAACTTTCGGTCAAAATTCTGCCGTTGAACTGGAATTAATGGATCGGGTCGTGGAGCCAGGGTTCACGCAACAAGCTCTGCTTAGCAATAGAACCCTGGTTCATAAAGCCACCCCAGCAAGAACTCGGATTAAATTTGTGTAAAAAGAAAAAGAAAAAGAGCTCTCTACCTTCGAGGGGTCCTCCAGTTCTTAAGAGCTCGTCTTTTTCCCGGTAGCCTTTGCACTTCCGGGAATCTTTCAGATTTCAGGGCAGAGGTGCAAAAATGTGCCAATCGAATACCCTCTCTTGGATGCAGATTACTACCTAATTACTCTTGAGAATGCAAACATTGATTTTCCTCAGTCATTCATTTATTGGTGACAATAAATATTATATAGACGCACATGAAACCAATGCATTAGCAAGCTTAGCAATGGTGCAAAGGTGCAGCATGACAGCAAAGGTTCAAAATTGTATTGACACACTGGGTATGCTAGAACTGCAATATGTCAACCAAGAATGTCAAATCAGTGTGCCTACAAAATATACCAATGTGTGTCACAACACACTTCAGTTGTTAAAAGTGAATGTAGACAAAATGTAAAAGATGCCAGAACAAGCTGATGTTGCCAAAACCATAACATGCCAATAATGCTTCCAAAATTGCATTGCAACACCATGGGTATAGGGATGAAACAAAAGCAGACTGGTCCTGGATCTTTTCCATCTGAGAATTGTCTTCTCCAAACATAAAATATCCTCCATTTTCTAGTTCGAAGGTTGAATGGTGCCACGTTCATTGTTGATTTACTATTTGATATAAGGTTCGCAACTCACTTGGAAGTCACAGGTGTTTCGCATACTACAAATAGTAAGGACACTATCCTCCCAGAATCACTATCTCAATTTTCCTCTAAATCCATGATTCAGACATACATTAAACACCAAATGTTGATGTTCAAGATATCACAAGGGAACAGGAAAAGCAAAAAGGTTAAGTTAGGTTTCTAAGTGAAATTTTTGAAGGATAAAATGGCTTGAAAATGTTCTTTTTTAAATTTATTCTCACCTTAAATGATATGCTAGATTAGGTTTGGTTATGCCACATTTTGAAAACATTTCTTTGTGTTCCAAATTACCCCAAGCCTATTTATGGTGTTATTTTGCCTGCCAGCTGAAAAGTATGTAATTGCAGAAGAAATGAGTGGCAACTTCATGTGAACCACATTCATAAACATTGCATTAGAAAAAGGAATTCCACGAATTCAAAAAAATTACCTTCAGGTACATATTTACCCAGCCGTGTTCCTACGTGTTTCTCAATGATCCTTCGAAATGCCCACTATTTCTTTTTAGATTGATGTTCAGGTGGTTCAGGTTCCAAGAGCAGTCGTATTTTTGGAATCTGGGAAATTTCCATCCTTCTAAAAATGAATCTTGGACATTAACGATGCAACACAGATGACCCACAATTGAGTTAAATTTTGCAAGAAAATAATGGTTTGATTTATGTCTTGGAATCATGGAATTTGGAAGAATGTTTTTAGACAATCGGAATACATTTGGAGATCATAATTTACTTAGTATTTTTTTGTGTGGTATTCGAGGCTGCATTTATAATATTTCAGTTGTTTTTTATATTTGTATGACATAGCAATAAGCTTGAACTGTGCCAAACATATGCATGGCTTAAGAATCGCTAGAGAAGGAGGCTATGATCTTCATAACGGGATAATGTTTTAATGTTGGAAATCCTCGACCAAGCTGTTTCCCTAATCATGACCAGGACTCCAATGAACCCCAAAGTCCATTGCTACTCACAATTAGGTGCATGACGCACAATTAGAGATGAACGCACGTTTCCAATCGCTGTTCATCTTATCCGTTGGCGGCTGACAAGGATGAATTCACGATTGGCGCAGCCGTGTCATAACTGTATTGGCGCCTAATTATTGCTAAATGTTTGGAATAATGTTATTTTGACAAAGTAGTAAACAAAGTTACTCCTTTTGACTTTGTATTTATACCGCACACCATTAAAACATATTTGATTTTGGCAGTGATGTTTCTGACAGCTGAATGCTTCCGGTGAATTAAAACCATATCCACTGGCCCTTAAAACTACCCCTTTAAGCATTCATGCAACAGTCACTCGCTCCCTTCATTCCGCACGGTCCTTAACAATACGAAAACGAGTTCGCCCGCGATTTTCCACTGCAGTGTTACGCAGGCATTTAGCGAGTCGTACTCCCTTCCACTGAGCACTTGGTTAGTCCCGAATGCATATTACTTACCCGCTTCGAGGTCCTACCTGCAAACGGCTGACGCGACTCCCCTGATTGCATGATTTGTGTCTATTCTAGTTACTGCCCTCAAGGCTTGGAAAAACTGGGAGGGTAAAATTTCCGTCGGCTTCTGTGCGGCCTACCGGCCTCAGGTATTAGTGTCCAACTTACCTAACCTTATTCAATCGACGCCATGCCTGACCCATTACACGTTGAAGTTTGCAATCGAGAGCGACATTGATGGGTGGTCCAGGGCCCTGCCTCGCCCAATGTCCTCTCTCGACCGTCTTGCTACCCTATCCTGCCCTATTCAGCTACCTGGGTCTTATGGAACGCCAAAGTCCTCTCTCACCCAACGCTATAATCACACGGCCCTGGTTCGTGAGATCAACGGAGGGGGAGGGTGTTTCCTCTTTTGCCGTGGATGACCTCTACCTGAGTCTGGCGCCAGACGTCCGTCGGAACACCGCCATAACGCGGTGCACATCGATGCCGCCATACCAGGGAGATTCCAGGACAAATCGGCCAGGGCGATTGTCCACCCTCATGTCTCAGATTTTGAGCAAAATTGGTGTATGGGGTTATCTTATGACCTGAATCTACCTATATAAATTTTACTTCGATCAGGTCAACGGTTCAAGAGTTATAGCCTCGAGAATCTCTGGAAGGTTACTCTGTAAGATTATGTTCGGTGGCCCATAACTAAGTTAATTATCAGTCGAAATATAAATATCCAGACATATTCGAACTCGCAAAGATTCCAGGAAACCAATTCTGGCAATATTTGTAATATGAGAATAATAAGAGAGTTACCCCATGACCGCAATACGTGTGACCTCCGGTGACCTCGATCCCGTGATATTTTTTTCATTCACAGAATGGAAGGACCATGTTTTGGCTTGACATATAGCCAATTAAAAAGGGTGTTTTAACCTATAAATCCTCATTTGGAGAGCGCAAACTTTACCATATTTGAAGTGTTTCGAGGATTGAGCTACTAACTTGGCCGTCCCTCCGTCCATTATCGATGTGCAGTTTGATAACACACACCAACGGGTTCTCTGGCATTGTGTGGATGATGGACGTTTTTTTTTTAAAAGTAGTAATGCACAATGCTTTATAATATTCATACATTTTACGAACGATAACGGGGGAATTCTAGGGCAAATCGACCGGGAAAAGTGGTGACTGTCCACCACCATGTCTCAGAATTTGAACAAATTATTGATACATAGGGTTATCCTGTGCCCTGAAGCCTCCTGCTAAAATTGTATTGCGATCAGGTCAACTGTTCCGGAGTTATAGCCCCGGGTATTTCTGGAAGGTCACGCTGCAAGGCTACGCTCGGTGGCCGATAACTATGTTCAATGTCGTTCAAAATATAAATGTCCAGGCATTTTTGAACTCGGAAAGTTTCATGAAATCCAATTGCGGTAATATTTTTATATGCGATAAATGGTTGAAAAGTTACCCCATGACCTCGGGTCTCGTGACCTCCGGTGACCTCGATGCTCGTGAAAATTTACTTTTTAAGATTGACACCATGGAAGGACCATGTTTTTGTTTGACATATAGGGAATACAAATATTAGCGTTTTTGCTACAAATGTTCGTTTGGAGAACGCAAACTTTATCATATGAGAAGATTATCGATGATTGCACATCTAACTCGGCCAGGCCAGGCTGTCAGCAGAGCCCAAGCCAAGAAGGGGCCCCTGACTTGATGGACAGGGTCCAAGCGTTTGAAAAGGGCGCTCCGGCTTGCCGGAAAAGGCCCTGGGTCGTCAAAAATGGCCCATGAAATGAGGGACCCTAGTTGCCGCAGGGGATCTCTGGCAGTCAGAAAGGGCCCTTGGGCCGACGGAAGTAGCCCAAGCTGTTGAATGAGGGCCTCCGGCCTGACAGTGGAGGCCCTGGATCGCTAAGGCGGTCCCCTGCGCTAACGAAGAGAACCCCTAGCCGTTGGAGGACCCGGGCCGTCGGGGAGAGCCCAGAGCCGGCATGAAGGGCCCTTGGGCCGATGAGGGCCGGAACCGCACGATGCATGATATAGGAGGCCCAAGCTTTTGAGGAGGAGATTCTGATGGGACCGTGAGTGAGCTGAGCCGTGAAAGAGGGTCTCTAAGCCGACGGATGGGGCCCAAGGCCGGACGTGCAAAGCTACTGGGTCGGCTTTGGCTCACGCTGATGGAGAGTCTCAGAGCTGACCGCGGGCCTCAGGCCGATAAAGAGACCCGAACTTCGGAGACGATCCGAGCTAAAGCGGAGGGTTCTCGGTGCTACGTAAAGTGCTCCTAATCCCATGGAGGGGCCCGGACTGCTACGCAGTAGTGGCGTTTCCAAGGGGTGAAGGGGTACCCGCTCCCTGTCGAGTCCAATGGAGCCCTCCAGACGACCGCCCTGAGGGGCAGAAATATGACCGAAGAAACGTTTAAGTACATTTAATAGCTTGCGTGGAAAGTGCCCTTGACACGTGAAGAGGTCCACCCTGAGGGCTAGCAAGGGCCGTGAGGACAAGAGAGGACCTACTCAAGAGCTGGGGTGCCTATACCAGCTGGAAAGAGCAGTCACAGCTGGAATTGACCCCTAACGGCTGAAGAATAAACAGGCACGTGAGAGTCTGAGAAGGCTGGAATGCTCTTTGGGTCTGAAACGGCACCTGAGGGATCAACAGGACCCATGCGAGCTGAAGAGGACTAGTGAGGGCCCATCTCAGATCTGAAATTCCCCGAGATGAGAGCTAGACAGGACTATTGGAAACTGTGATGGGCCCCTACAAGCGGGAGAGGGCCTTGATTGATGCAGATGTTCTCCTGAGAGTCAGAGAGGACTGAACTGGGATTCTTCTGATGTGGAGAGCGGCCCCTAATGGATGAACAGGGCCACCAGAGAGGAAAAACTCCCTGTTGGCTGGCAATTGAGGTGAGGAACACCGAGGGCAAGCATCAGAGCTAGAATGCTCTTGAAACCACAAGAGCTTTCGATAACTAGGAAGGAACCCTAGCAGCATGAGAAGGCCCTTGATGGCGAATAGAGTTCCGTGAGAGCTAAGAAGAGTTCCTAGGTCAATGATTGTGAGGAATACTGAGGGTCAATGTCAGAGCTAGAAAGCCCTTGAAGCTAGAAAGAGTGTTAAGAACAGGGAAGGGCCCTAACAGCCGGAGAGGTCCCCTGACGATTGGAAATGGTCACTGAACACTAGAGGGGACTGGACTGGGATGCCCGAGAGGCTTCGAAGGGGTCCCTATGAGCCGAACAGAGCCCCCTGAAATGTAAAGATGGCCTAAGTGCTAGCGATCGTTGTGAGGAATACTGAGAGTCAGTTCTAGAGCCAGAATGTCGTTGCCAGCCCGAAAAGAAACTTAAGGAGTAAGGAGGTCCCGTGAGAGCTAGAGCGGACCGGACTGTGATGCTTCTGAGGCTTGGGAGGAACGCTGGGGGAAGAACATAGCCATCTAAGAGCTAAGGGGAGTTCCGAGAGCTGGCGATGTTTGCGAGAAATCGTGAGGCTTGTCTCAGAGCTGCTTTGTCACGAAGGAAGAGGTGGAGAAGGTCACTGTGAGCCTCGCAGGTCGGCTTACGAAAGCTCTCGCCGTCAAGGGAACACACCAATTTCACAAGTTCTCGTCTGCTGATATTTGACTGTTTTAGCACATGTATTGCGAACGGCGAGGGACGTGCCGTGAAAGTGTCACGATAGGGGGACAAAGACAAGCTAGACACGAGACAGAAACAATTGGTGGACATACGAAACATGGTTTGTTACCGCAGCTACTTGCAGATTTGTGTGTTGATCTGTTTCTGATCATATAACAAAAACTTTGGATCGTTTCGATGCCCTCAAATAAGCAAACGGTACTTCGATGCACTTTTGACGGGACATGGTTGTGACGTGATGTAATTCCTTATTTATCAGTTGGATACGTGTTTGTCCTGAACATACAATGGTTGTGTAACCATGGTGTATACAATGCCCTCATGAATCTCTACGGATCGTGTTTTCTGGGAGAATACAAGCATTAACAGATGTCAGGAAGTGTTCTCGGCGGACTAAATTGAGACTCATTTACTCAGCGGAATAACTGGATATAACAAAACACAGGCTACTGGTGCCGACCACAGTTCAGTTGAGGCCAATGGCCACTTCTGACGTCAGTAGGCGCCTTTTATCTTATATAGATAACTGGATATTGGAGGTAAATATGTACATTAGAAGACATAAATCCACACAATGTCAGAGAACACGTTGCTACGTGTTATGAATCCGCATCTCGATTTTGGACGGAGAGACAGCCGAGTTCAACCATCGAAAGACTTCAAATATGGTAAAGTTTGCGCTCCCCAAATGAAGATTTGTAGAAAAATCGCCAATTTTTTATTTGCTATATACCGAGCCAAAACATGGTCCGTCCATTGTCAATTAAGAAACAAAAAAAAACACGGGCATCGAGGTTACCGGAAGTCACGTGACCTGAAGTCATGGGGTAACTCTTTTATTATTCATCACATATTACCAATATTGTCAAAATTAGAATCCGTGAATCATTTGCGAGTTCAAAAATGTTTGGATATTTATATTTTGACTGATAATTCACTTAGTTATCGGCCACCGAACATCACCTTGCAGGGTGACCTTCCAGAAATTCCCGGGGCTACAACTCCTAAACCGTTGACCTGATCGAAGTAAAATTTGCACAGGTGGATTCAGGGCATAAGATAACCATATACACCAATCTTGCTCAAAATCTGAGACCTGAGGGTGCCGGGCCCTGGTCGATCTGTCGTGGAATGTCCCACCACGGAATGATGGATTCCGTCCGAAGGCCCACACGCACCCTAGGTCATAGGGCTGGCGGGAATTTGTGGCCCAGAGATACCTGAGTTTCCAAATGCCCAGTTGAGAATTACCACTTATGAACACAGCCCAGGAGTAACAATCAGGGAGTTTCGTCATTGCGCCCTTTCGTCGTGCAACCTTGAGGAAGGGAAGAGGAGGGAATGGAGGGTCTAAGGCCACTCAGGGTCGACGCCCGAGGCTACATCACCCATAGGAGGGCAGCTGGTAGGCTGTCTCTCGCTATATCCGTGAATGCCGTCAACGCTGGAGAGACAGCGATGCTGGTATGTGGTTTGCCATAGAAATGCTTTAATGTGTCCAGAGGTGCAAAAAGTACCCTCTTACCCTACATGGAGGGTAGCAGATGGACCTGATAACGCAACTTCTTGGTAGCACAATCTTGTCGAAAACATTAGCAGCCCCCACTGTGCTAAAATGGATGTTTGATGTAATTGAAGATGCTTACCATAATTGCATGTATTAACTTGGAAAATTGCAGCAGGGGTGGATCCAGACATTTTCAGTGGGTGTATCGGCACTTGTCTAGAGTAGCACCATTTCATCGCAGGGTGGACCACTGCGAAAGTCCCCAGAACCATGCATTCGGCAGAAAATCGTTGAACGGGGGATGGGGGTGCACTCCAGCATGCTGAAATGGCGCTTTTCGTCTTCGGGTCCACCTTTTCCTCCGAGAGGTGAGCCTTTGGCTGAGAAATCCCTAGAGCGGAATGTGGGCGGGTGCACTCAAGCCTTCCTCGAGGGGAGCCACCTCTCCATGCGGAGGAGATACATGCCACCACTATTCCCCCACCCCCTGTATCCGCCTCTAATTATAAAATATTTGGGGATATTACTTCGTTTTGTGGTAGCAACAGTCCATATCCTATATTATTATTTTACCGTAGGTCATTCTAAAATCTGATTGGTCGAAAACCAGGGAAACGTAAGCTGATTGGTGCGGTGGTTGAAATAGGGTACCCCATTGAAGAAAATAATGGTCCGTTCGCCCTCTCGAGTCGTCTGGCCCAAGACAAAGTATATCAGATATCTAGGGATAAAACATGTAGAAGCATTTTGTTGAAGATGTAAGAGAGTTAGTTTTTAAGCGTCTTGATCCCATAAATTCAGCCCCAACCCACTCCGTTCATGGCACGACAAGTCCCCGGCTCCGAGACTGGCGTCGGCCTGTCTGCTACCTACGTCAGCAGCCACCGCCCGAACGGAGACGTACATTGGACATTGTACCTTCCCCTCCCTCCTTCCGGCTGACACCCCGCCAGCCAGGCGCCAGCCACGTGACCTCTAACCGACCGGCGCGTACCGCCGCCGTCGTTAATGCTAGATGTAACTGTGTTCACATAAAGTTATACGTTTGGCTGTCCCGTAACCGTAATTGATATAATCCCGTAAGCCTTGCGATTGTAAAAGTGTACCGTAAACGTAACACATCGTCACCGCCACTAGAAACAGACCATTTCCCCTTCTAGAAGGCCGTCGACATGGATGTGACGTCATGGTGTGGTTCTGCGGCCCTCGACCAATCCGCGACCGGGGGTCTCCCGAAGTCACTAGCGGCCGTGCGGGCCCCAGCAGTCCGGCTTGAATACTCTGAGCGAGCGGACCGCTGCTACGCGTGCGCGCTTCCCAACTAAATTCGGCTTCTAAATTCATAGGAAAGGCAGTATCACGGCTTACCTTCCGAGGAGAACGTACTGTACGGTGGCTGTAGTTCTCGTGTGATCGTGGAGTGCTGCAGTGCAATACAGGGCAGCAAAAGGTACTGGTACTTTCGTGACTGGAGTTATCGCGAACGAAGAGGTTGCTAGACTTTCGCGTGCCAATAAGGATTTTCCTACGAAGATCATTTTGTAAAAGAAATCTTGAGTTTTTATTCTACAGCTGATGTGTCGGAAATTCCAATGAAATTTCGCTACCTTTGTATTAATTGTGCTTCTTATGACTTTATGCACATTCTTATGACTCTATGCACTCATTTCCAGACTAACAGGACCGGTAGCCAAGTGGTGTACATAACTTTATATATTCTTGTTCAATAATGGGGATGTGAAACGAGAAATTCTGACCTAAATATGCACACGTAAGTATGTTTTAATGGTGTGAGGTATAAATACAAGACAAAAAGAAGTAACACCCTTCACTACTTTCCCAAAATAAAAGTATTTCAAACATTTATCAGTACTTAAGCGCCAATACAGTTATGACGCGGCTGCGCCTATCGCAATTTCCCCTTGTCAGCAGCCAACAGATAGGATGGACGGCGATTGGAAACGTGCGTTCATCCCTAATTGTGCATCATGCACCGAATTGTGAGTAGCAAGGGACTGTAGGGTTCATTGGAGTCCTGGTCATGATTAGGAAAACAGCTTGGTTGAGGCTTTCCAACATCCAAAACATCATCTCGTCATGAAGACCATAGACCATGAAGACCTCCTTCTCTAACGATTGCTAAACCATGCATGTGTTGTTTGTCAGAGTTCAAGCTTATTGCTATGTCATAAAATTGTCAAAACCAACTGAAATATTCAAAATGCAGTCTCGAATATCACAAACACGAAGTAAATCACGATCTACAACTTTATGTCCGATTATCTAAAATAGCATTCTTCCCAATTCCATGATTCCAAGATATCAATCAAACCATCGTTTTCTTGCAAAATTTAACTCATGTCAATCATGCAATTGTGCCTTCATGTGCCTTTCTACGACAGACGTCGAGGTGAATATAGAGCATGCAACGTGTCAGCCGCCTGGTTTCGAAGTTGTCCATCTTGCCATTCACAGCGCGTTCAATTCGTGATTGTTATGACCAGTCATTTGCAAAAAAGAAAAATGTTGGTGACCTGAAGTAGTTCTTTCAGGGCGCTTCCTTCAGCCGTACTTAAACACCACCGCCAGCACCCGTTTATCCACCCTCGGAACGAAATTAAACCGATAGTCAGGAATTGTAGCCGAAGTTTTTTTTAGTGAATGCCTTATTAACAAGAAATTTGTCAACCAGTGCCTTCGGATGAAACCATGTCCTCCAGAATTATATCATTATCTTACTACAGTTTAGCTCAGGCCATTGTCCGTATTTTAACGTGGGTGTTGTCACCAGATACGTGCTCGCCAAAAATAACTTATCATCTTTCATGTGTATTGTCAAATAGTATGTACCGAATGAGAAAGCGGGTCTGGTAAATTTCAGCATCGATCAAATTAAAGAGGTGAAATCAAACAGGACATTTATTTGGAAGTCACCGTATTCCAGTCACCGTAATACAGTCACAGCACCTGGAACTTCGACCCCGTTCGCGGCCACCGTCATTCACACTGCTCTCCTACGCTCAAATAGCTAAAATACGTTGTTTTCTGTTGTGTTTCTTTCATCTCAGCGTCCGAGAGATGCCCTGCCGCCTCTCGGTGTGTGTGGTGACGACGTTTTTGCCTTGAAGACCACTTGCTTGGTCAGCCGCAGCTGCGATCTGGGCACACTGGGTTGGGAGAGGAGTCCGGCCAGGTGGCGCGACAGGTGGCTTGTGGTCGACCGTCCGAACATCTTCGAGAGGAGTCCGGCCAGGTGGCGCGACAGGTGGCTTGTGGTCGACCGTCCGAACATCTTCGAGAGGAGTCCGGCCAGGTGGCGCGACAGGTGGCTTGTGGTCGGCCGTCCGAACATCTTCGAGAAAAAGGTGAGATGTCTTACAGTATCCTGGCCGCAAATTCAATAGTGAGTTAAGATTGTTGGAAAGACATGAAGGCAAAGCATACCAGTCTACCTATCTGACTGTAAAACACTGCCTTTGGAGAAGGAGGCTGGTGGCAGTCATGGTGCATTGCTGCTGGAGGGGGGCGGGTCAATTACCCAGGTGTATAAAGCTGTTTGGTGTGGTGTTTTTATGCACAATATTTATCAGTCTAGCATATCAGGTCAGCTATTTTGCCACACTGTAGACATGTGGAATCCTTATCATGAGAAATGCTTTTGTTCTTCCAATATGAACCTTTGTTATTTTGATACTTTAGTTATGCCACTTCCGTGGGTTTGATTTTTTAGTCATGCTATTTACCATAAGTATAACTTGTTGCATTGACCAGAAGTGTTATAAATTCCTTGAAGCCAATGCAACATATGACCTATGACACTCTGTCATTGATAGTGGTGAGGGAATCCAATTTGCATTGCCAAATTTCATTTTCAAGAGGTCATAAGATTTTCAGAGCAAGATGTCTAAATACCACGTTAACCAGCGTGATTAAGATGCTGTGACCACTGATTTCGGTAAACTTGTGATCAATTGGAATTTATCTTTCAAGGCAATCTGCATGGATGTGACTAAGATGACACCACTCATTTTCTGCGTAAATGTTTACTTTTCGGTTTGTGAGAAAAGTCACCAAAAAAGGAGTTAGGTAACATAGCGTAAGAACTTAGGCTAAAAGTCAAATATATATGCAACATAACCTAACCTAACCTAGCTTAACGTTACTTTAGAGAGGTACAAATCCCAAAACATAAATTGAAAAATTAATATAAAATTTTAAAAATACCAAAATTAAAAAACCTGACTCAACCTAACCTAACCTAATAAACCTGCTATTGAAGAAAAATAATTTCCTTTTTTCTCAAGCTTTTTGGACATACCAAACTTTTGCTGAACATACAACAGCCTCAGGAGGCCAAAAGGAGCCACGGGAAGTATAAGAGGTTCTGATAAATCAGTGTCCCGTAGAATCTTTGAAGACTAATGCTTTCTGCAGAACCTGATGTCCTCCTGGAAAGGCCCGCCGTCGAAAAGGGCCCACTCGAACCTCAGGTGGGAGCTAGCAGCGTCCCTTGGCTACCTCGATCTCTGCGAGTAAAAGGAAGGAAGCTGATACAACAAGTAATATTTTTGACACAAACCACACTGTAGCAATAACTTAGCAGAAAGTAACTTAGGGTGCTCATTTTACCAAAGGCAAAACAAAGAGATCAGTTTCAAGCATAAGGACACACAGCCAACTAAAGGACAAAGGAGTTTTGGTGGCAGTAGCGTCCTTGCGGGAGCGAAAATGGTTTTCTTTGGGGTCCCCATTTCTCCACTAAATTCGTGGGGTATTAGACCACCAATATGTTTGTAGTAAAAAAGTATGCTTGCCCATCCAATATTTGGGAATGGAGCAGCCGTTCCATGACCTCCTTCCTATGTTCCGTCGCATCTTGATATACACTCAGGCATTAAGGTTTTCAATATTAATCCAGTGATCAAACGTTAGAATACCCAGACACTGCTCATTTGAAACATTCTATATTTCCAATGATCAAAATGATCCAATTATCAACAGGTGCTTTTTTGCTACTCGGTATGAAAAGGGTACGCCGTGCTTAGCGACGGCTCAGTCTTGCTTCCGCGGGCAGAAAACCAACCGGGATCATTTCTATCAGAATAATTATATGTAGCGTTATCAACAGACCAGATGGCTGCGGATGGTGAAGCGATGACCTCATGCTCCGGTTATTTCATGTCGCTATTTGCACTTCAGTGGGATCAGGCTGATGTAACTTGCTCCGGAAGTCGGGAACACGATAGCGATTCGCTGGTTCATCACTGGCCCCGAGTGATACAAAACAGAAGTACGGATGCGGGAAGCAACGGACAAAACGGATGCGGGAGGCATGTGCTCTACGCTTTGCGTGCAAGAAGTATCCGGCTAAATGCCTTCCGAAAGGATATCTGGTGGACAAGTGTATTATTTCGTGGCTGTCACGGAAATTCCAGCGTTTCCCAATGAATATTTAAGTTACAGCAATACCCTGAGGGCGGAAGCCACTCGTAAGTTGCAGTCCTTTCAACTGTTGCATGCAAATGCTTTCCATAATTAACTTAGGAATTCTCCACCTATGCAAGGACGGGAGCCATTGTCCTTCGCTTGCTCATTGGAGTCAGCGGCTTTGGCCAGCTCTGGTATCTTCGAGATTCTAGGAGATGAAGGCGATGGCGACGACAGAGGGGAACATCATGACTATTGGTGGTGCAGCGGGCGGATGAAGGCGATGGCGACGACTGAGGGGAACACCATGACCATTGGTGATGCAGCGGGTGGATGAAAGCGATGGCGACGACTGAGGGGAACCCCATGATTATTGGTGGTGCAGCGGACGGTACGAGAGAGTGGCAGCGCCGCCGGTCACATTGGCGTGCCGCCGTCAGACGTGAAGTCCGTGTGCAGTGACGCTCAGCGGTGACGAGAGAGTGGCAGCGCCGCCGGTCACACTGGCGTGCCGCCGTCAGACGTGAAGTCCGTGTGCAGTGACGCTCAGCGGTGACGAGAGAGTGGCAGCGCCGCCGGTCACATTGGCGTGCCGCCGTCAGACGTGAAGTCCGTGTGCAGTGACGCCCAGCGGTGACGAGAGAGTGGCAGCGCCGCCGGTCACATTTGCGTGCCGCCGTCAGACGTGAAGTCCGTGTGCAGTGACGCTCAGCGGTGACGAGAGAGTGGCAGCGCCGCCGGTCACATTGGCGTGCCGCCGTCAGACGTGAAGTCCGTGTGCAGTGACGCCCAGCGGTGACGCTGTGGTGACGCTCGGCATTCATTGACCTGGCACAGAGTTCAGCGCCGGCGTGCGTCAAAGGATGGGCTTCCCGGCAGCCAGTGAATCACGGCTGCAACTGGCCGGCCCTCGTGTGCCATGGAGCAGCACACGTGGATTCCGGCGCCACTCGCTATACACGTATAATCCTGCGGTGTAAATGAGCTACTTGCATGAGTCATTGACTTGTCTTGAGAACGAATGTGGGCACAAGTTGTATACCATGAACGTCGATCTGTTTTGCAATGCTTTGTTGGGTTTTCGTGTTGTTCGTTTTGCATGGATATGTCAGCGCAAGCCCTTGTGAAGCTAGTGCAAAAACTGAACGGACACACGGGGATGAAATGTTATGAAATGCATAATGGAGAGACAGGGATGCACGCAGAATTGAACAAAGTGAAAATAAATGCATAAAATAGTTTTAAAACGTTACAAAAATGAATTTTACCCATTACATATGCACTATCTAACCCTGCAGTTTTTATTAAATTTTCAAAAGCAGACTTTAGCATCGCGTAGCAATATCTCCGAGGTTAGTTAGTTATTTGTGTTTGGGGTTTAAGGCGCTTCGATCAGACTTGATCATTTCCATCCAAATGTTCCCGGGGAGCCGGCTCAAGCCGGCACAAGTGGGATAACGAATAATAGCGTTGCAACCTGTTCTCATTGCCAGAAGGTGGAATGTGAAGGCCAGTCTCGAAGTGTCTGATCATTGACGTCAGAACTCAGCTTGAGCAGCGCAGTAAGTGCAACACATGCTAATGTGGACTGCATGATGTGATGGGCATTGTACTTCAGATCTGGCTAACGTTTAATGTTGGATACGGTACAGAGGACACAAAACACAGCATGGAATCTCACAACAAAAGAACAATGAGACAGGGCCCGTCGTGGTCAATGTGATCCGGGCCAAGCTGCCATGCAGATGGGGGGTGGGGGGTACATTCGATGCTGCTACTTGTGAACACGGCTGCAGGGTTCTACCGCCACAGTGAACCGGTGAACCCCATTACCCATTTCCAGTGATGCCAAACTTAGCACACTCGGGAGGGATGAGACAAACTTGATGTCCAAGTAGCTCACATCCAGTGAATATGCAGCTACTTGCCCGTCCTACTCCCCAATTCCTACGATACTATCTGCGTTAAAAATATGTCTGTAAGTTTGTCTGTTGTCTGTCCTCAAATATATTTGTAGTTGTTCAGTGTAGCACGAACTGGAAGCCGCATGAACAGGCAGTCACAACATCACCCACACTGTCAGCACGGTTAAAAACCACAAAACGTTGTCAATGTAACAATCACGTCTTCACACGCACACCTATTACCTGCCCTGCTGTCGGCAGTGTGTTGGCCGACAAGTCAAGTCTGTCACACTGTGAATATACGTTCACATTTTTCGAAATCCTACGAAGCGGGTCCTGCCTCACAATTTCCACAATTTCAAAAGGTGCATTGAACGGTCACACGTTCCGACACACCCAATCCGCAATAAGCACGGAGCAGGGACAAGTCAAAGTCGTGCTCGTTAGAGGCCAGCAAAACGCCAAGTCGTTCTGAACGTGTCCAGTGTTGTGAAATAAAGGGAAGCCAGAAGATCAGAATAATCTAGTTGGGCAATTCCACCACAGATCGACCAGGGCCCGGCACCCTCATCTCCCAGATCTGAACCAAGATTGTTGGATGGGATTATCCTATGCCCTGAATCCACCGGTGCAAAGTTCACTTCGATCAGGTCAACGGTCCAGGAGCAGCTATCCCATTAATGCCTCGGGCATTAATGGAAAGTCTCGCTGCAAGGTTATGTTCGGTGGCCGATAACTAGTTAAATATCACCCAAAACATAAACATCAAGACATTTTGTGAAATAGCAAAGGTTCGGTGAATCCAATTCCGACAACATTGCTTAGATTTGGTGAATATTTAAAATGTTAAATTATGTGACCGGCTATGTGACCGGCGGCGCTCGTGTCACGTGACCTTCGGTTTCCTCGATGCCCGATATTTTTTCGACAGGATGAGCGGAACATATTTTGGCTGGATATTTAACGAATAAAATAATTGCGTTTTTGCTACAGATGCCCGTTTGGAGAGCGCGAACTTTACCATATTTGAAGCTTTGCGATGATTGACCTACTTACTCGGCCGCCACTCTGCACACAATCGAGATAAAATATAATAGCATTCACCGACGTGCTCTCTGACATTGTGTGGATGACGAACGGTTTTAATATAGCAATGCACAAAGCTGTATAATATTCATAAATTTCATGGAACGACATCGAGCCAGTGATGTAGCCAGGATTTGGTCTATTGGGGGCGGGTATTTGAAAAGGGCCCCTATCCCCGCCCCCTCTACCTCTCTCTCTCTCTCTCTCTCTCTCTCTCTCTCTCTCTCTCTCTCTCTCTCTTTTTTTTTTTTCTCTTCTCTCTTCTCTCTCTCTCTCTCTCTCTCTCTCTCTCTCTCTCTTCTCTCTTCTCTCTCTCTCTCTTCTCTTTCTCTTTTCTTTCTCTTCTCTCTCTCTCTCTCTCTCTCTCTCTCTCTCTCTTTTTTTTTTTTTTTTTTTTTTTTTTTTTTATATTATTATTTATATATATATATATATATATATATATATATATATATATATATATATATATATATATATATATATATATATATATATATATATATATATATATATATATATATATATATATATATATATATATATATATATATATATATATATATATATATATATATATATATATATATATATATATATATATATATATATATATATATATATATATATATATATATATATATATATATATATATATATATATATATATATATCTCTCTCTCTCTCTCTCTCTCTCTCTCTCTCTCTCTCTCTCTCTCTCTCTCTCTCTCTCTCTCTCTCTCTCTCTCTCTCTCTCTCTCTCTCTCTCTCTCTCTCTCTCTCTCTCTCTCTCTCTCTCTCTCTCTCTCTCTCTCTCTCTCTCTCTCTCTCTCTCTCTCTCTCTCTCTCTCTCTCTCTCTCTCTCTCTCTCTCTCTCTCTCTCTCTCTCTCTCTCTCTCTCTCTCTCTCTCTCTCTCTCTCTCTCTCTCTATATGTATATGCAAAGATGGTTAATTACGTGGAAAATAAGGCACTACGCGCTAGCGTGGCTAGTGCGAGACCTACAATCAAGGTCCAACAGTCCGGTAAAGATCAGAAAGAAAATCAAACCACTTAGCTGCACGACAACAACCAAGAAAAGAAAACCTACCACGGAAAATAATGGACGCTATCACATCTCTAATGAAAGCATGAATTGTATTAGCTTGAGCAAAAGTACGAGTGCTCTTCTCCATGGACACAACTGCTTCTTTTTGTTAGCTTCTTTCTGTTTCTCTACGTTCAGACAAAGTTTAATAGGGAGGGTGCTCATGATAAGGGTGGGGCCCAGTGCCGCAGCTAGGATTTCCTAAGGGAGGACTGATCAAAGAATGCAACGAAACAGAGGAAGCTTACGGCGAGCAATTCAGGGTTTTGCGTGGTGAAATCCCAAAAGTTCATGTTTAATTCAGTATATTGTTGGTTGCAATGGGCCCGTGACATTCTTCAAGCTAGTGACATATCAAGCTCAGTTTGCACTTTCCAGTGAATCTTGAGGAAATTATCGCAGATCAGTTCATTGTCGAGCGGCACAATACAACCTGCACATGAGAAAAAAAATGAGAGCATAATTATCTGCAGTGGATGATGTTCTTGATGTAAAAAATGCAGCATGTTATAGCTACAATAATTGTGTATCATATTTTCTATATGTATAATATATAAGAATATATATATAAGAAGGCACTAAGAATGCTTGGGGCAATACAGAGGAATGTGTGATACAAAAGTGAGCAGGTCATCAGGAAGCTTTACTGTGCATATGTCAGGCCACATTTGGTATACTGTGTCCAAGCTTGGTCCCCTAGTTATGGGAAAGATTGTTGGCTTTTAGAGAGAGTACAAAAGAGGGCAACAAAAATAGTTAATGGTATAGGCAACCTGGCATATGAGGAAAGATTGAAGAAATTAAATATGTTTTCACTTAGATATAGAAGGCTGAGAGGAGATCTCATCGAGGTTTTTAACTTTGTTCATGGTCAGGAACAGGGATATCTCAGGGAAATGTTTGAATTTAACAGAAATGATGCAATTAGAGATCATCAATTCAAAATTAAAGTTAATCACAGCAGGACAAGGTTAAGACAGTCTGTCTTCACCAACAGGGTAGTAGAACACTGGAACCAGCTGCCAGGAACCATTGTCAGTAGCAACACACTGAACATGTTTAAAGACG